>CM076581.1:251688691-251933613 GCA_034641835.2 Pinus albicaulis
GCCAAAAATTTAATAAAAAGGGTCCCCATTATTTGAAGTGAACAAGTCAAAAATGGTGGGGGGGGGGAGGGTGGGGGCGGTTGAGGCAAGAGAGGTTGTGTTTTACCACAACAGGTCTTTAATTTTTGTTGTGTGCCATAAAAAATTTAAGAAGATATTATATTCATGAACTTTTTATATGGTTTCCTATTTATTTTGTCACACTAAAAAGTCTTCCTGTTGGTCTGGTTGACGCTGATCTAAAATTACTATACGAGTGGAAAAACTATTTTTTTTATTTATGTTTATATCATAGAACACAAGTATTAATTAATTAATTCATGTTTATATCGCAGAACACGAGTCTTGTTTATATAGGTTGGTTGATACATATTATAACGATGTTCTTATCAAATTCCCGTTTACAATTCTATCCGTGAGTGAGAACATCATTTTGTCAACATTTTATGTTATATTTTTTTTATTAGGTCTGGTTTTTCTTGATGTTTAACTCATATGTTAGTTATATACTAGATAACTATGAAGGTGCTAGTGTGATATTAAGCTATTAAGGTTTTGGTTATCACATAATATGAGAAAATTGTCACCACTTTCAACTTTTAAGGGAATTTCTCATTTGAGAAATGGGTTACTTTGTACAATTTTCTTTGAATGTAATTGAAACCCCCTGGCTACATTCTAGAGTGGATATACCCTTGCAGTTAGACCTGCGTTGTTTGGGAGCGATGCAATTCCACAATAACCAAACTCTGATTTGTTTGAAGAAAAAATCATGCAAAGAAATACATTGTCCCAACCATTTCGATTGTTCCTAGCATTTTATATACAACTTCCCTTTTTATAGAGAACCTCATTGCTACAACGTGAGCATAAAATTAAAATGTCTGGACTAACTCAGCTAATTTGTTCTTGTGTTCTTCATTACCCCTTCCAAACTAGTGTGAGGATTAAATTGTAATTAAGGCTTGCACTTGTTGTTGATTTGAAGATAAATTCTGCAAACTAAAAAATGTTTCTTCTTTAGGAAATTGATAGGAAACATAGTAGCATATTTATGGCTAGATCACCTTTCATGCATCCATGGATAGCTTCAAACTTGGAGGAGAATTCAATCAATTTTAAGCTTGCCAGAAATGGAAAAGGAGCTTGGCCGAGTGTTAAGAAAGAGGATGAATCATTAGATCATGGGAATTTATCAGCAAGTATCCTTTCCCATCATAATGATGAAAGGATGATTTTCCTTTTACAAAGTTCTAAGACTATAATTGGTGGATCTATTAATCAGGAAATTCACAAGTATAGGAAAAGCTCTAGGGATCATGTGGGTTAATACTTGACCTTAGAAAGTCTTGTGGGTTTACATGTTATATCTGTCCCACATGGTTTATCAAGAGTCTCAGACTCTAGATGTCTTCTTTCTCTTTTATCAATTCAATCCAGGGGCTCAAGATCTTCAGGATCACATGGTCAAGTCTCACAATGGATCAACATATGCTAGAGGATCAACCTCTTACGACTCGAGCACCATTGATGCAAGGAGTAAAATGAAACTTTGGTCTTTTTGTAGCATAAAGTTACTAACATTTTATCCCCAATCCTCTACTAATAATGCAACAGGTGGGTTCCCTACAACTATTGTGAATTCTATGGATAGACAACACCAAGGTCAACCACTTGTTTCTGATGCAGGCGAAATGGGAAACTTTGGAGGAAATACATTTGACATGCTGCAAGGGAGAAATTTCATAGGCTCTCAGGTTTCAAGCTCACATGATATTCAAGGCACCATAGATCTAATGTGAAGGTACTCAGAAACAAAAACTAATGATTCTCATGATCCACTGAGATGGTGCATCAGGGAAATAAACACTTTAGTGATATGCATTTGTTGAGGTATTTTAAATCATTTATTTATGCCACTCATCAACTATTGTAGCTGTGATTTTTTTGTTCTTACGACACGTTTTGATTTCCATCATTCTTGAACATAATTATCAAAACTTCATTATGGCAATTATATGTACCCCTCTAGATGTAAACAATTGCTTTCAATTACTACTGCTTCTTTTTTTGTCATCATGTTGGCCCTGTTTGTTATCTTTATCTAGAGTACAATATAATATTCGAATGGATATTTCTAATTTAGGTATATATGGGTATATATTATAGGATGTTGCATCTGTTTAATGATCACATTGGATAGGATGAACTCAGGAAATTGGTTTGTAACTTGTCCATATATTCGTGTTCTTGAAATTTTGAGCATTTACTATGTTTATTGATTTGTTGTTTATTTAAGTGAATATCGGTATTATTTTGTGCATGTTTCATAAATTTAATGATCACATTGGATAAGATGAACTAGGAAATGGGTTTATAACTTCTCCCTCTATTCATGTTCTTGAAATTTTGGGCACTTACTGAAAACTGTGTTTTCTGGAGAGGAAAAAGATACCAAGTAACTGGCATTACATTGGATTTGTGTAGGATCTTCTTCATTTTGTACGCAATTCCCAACCAGCCAATGTCCAAATATCCTATTATTTCAATATTTGAATAGCTATTGTGGTGGTTCATGTTTATCAATTTGGGGATTTATGCCGCAAAATTAAGGAAATCTTCAATTTTGTTTTCTCAAGTAACATATTCTCAGTATCCACCATAGTGAATGTGAACTCGTGTGGATTGCATTTCATTAAATGATGAATGGTTGATGTCGCTTAATTATTTTTATATATTTCATCTATTTTGACTTGTTATATTTATTCCATATTAGTATATTTTGACTAGTTAACTTTTATTACTAGGTGTCATGATGAAGAATTGTAATAAATGCCCAGTTGGAACTATTTGGGGTATATTGGAATCATTCATTGTTCATGGTTCCATCCTAATTGGTAATATTTTTCACCATTTCTAAGCAAGCAAGAATTATCCAAGAATTTGCATGGTGCTTATTTTTTTAGTTGACAGAACCTAATATTTCTATATTTAAATGGAGTCATTTAGCCTTGTAGAAAATTGTTCTCCTGAATCTAGCCATATATAAAGTCAGGATTCTTATTTATTTAAAACTTTATTGAAATTTCTATAATCTTATTAGACTTTCTCTTGAAAAGAGGATTATTTCTCAACAAAATTAATTTACACCTATTTGAATCCATGTATAACATTCATTAAAAGGTGATGTCTATGAATTCTTTTAGTATATACCATATATTTTCATCACTTGTTAATATAAACCCATTTGAATCCCTGTATAGCATTTCATCAAAATATCCATGATTGTTGGCTCTTAATTCTTTTAGTATATATCATATATTTTCATCTCTTGTGAACTTAGTCATCAAACCATATTATATGGTTACGTGCAAAGTTATTTTCAATAAGAGAGGGAAAATGACCTCTAAAAGTCAATGTTCTTAACCCACATTCAAATGCTCAACCACCAAAATGGTTTGATTTTGAGAGTTTTACCTTAAGTTGTTTGCAGGGTGACATCTAATTTGGGCTTGGCCGAGGGTTAAGGAAGAGGATAAATCATCATATTATGGGCATGTATCAACAAGTATCATTTCTCGTCATAATGCTAAAAGTTTGCTTTTATTTTTACATGTTTATAAGACTCTACCTAGTGGAGCTATTAATCAATACATTCAACAATATAGGAAAATATCCAGGGATCATGTGGGCCAATCCTTAACCTTATCATCCTCCGTGGAAGAAAATATTGTAGGTCTATATGTTATATTTGTCCCACATGGGTTATTAGGAGTCTAGGTCTCTAGTTGTGCTCTATCTCTTCTATCAATCCAATCTAGGGGCTCAAAGTTCCTCCTGATCAACTTCATTCAATATGACCACGTGGTGAGGTCTCACAATGAATCAAAATGCTATAGGATTAACCTCTTATGGCCCAAGAACCATTAATGCAAGGAGTACAACACAACTTTGGTCTTTTTGAAACAGAAAAGTAACTAACAATGTATCCCCAATCCTCTACTAATCTTGCAACAAGTGGGTCCTTGCTACTATTGTGAATTCTATCGATAAACAACACCAAGGTCAACCACTTGTTTCCAATGTAGGTGAAATGGGAAAATTTGGAGGAAATATATTTGGCATGTTGCAGGGGAGCGGTTTCAAAGTCTCTTAGGCTGCAAGCTCATAGGATATTCAATGCACCATAGATCTAATGTATAGGTCCTCAAAAACACAAACTAATCATTCTCATGATCAACTTGGCATGGTGCACCAGTGAAGAAAACAATTTACTGATGTGCAGTTGTTGAGGTCTTTTGAATAATCTATTTATGACACTCATCAACTATTACAGCTTTGATATGTTTGTTCTTACTACACATTTTCCTTGTCCTCAAAGTTGAAGATAATTGTTAAAGAAACATTATGAAAATTATATGTACAATTATGTGTAGGTGAAAAATTCATTAGTTGCCTTGAGATCCTATTAATTATAGGGTACTAAAAGTGGCTCCAATTAGGGATGTAAGCTCCAGAGGAGGTTTCAAGAACACTGTAGATCAGTGGCCTGATCCATTGGGCTTATCTGAAATATGCAACTTGGTCTGTTACAAAACCTTTGCAGTTGAAAATATTTAATCATATGTTCTAAACCTCAGGAAAAAAGTAGATCCAGGTACTACAATATAAGCTAAAACTACAACTGAAATTGTGCACTGCAACCGTCAAACTGAAATAAATGTTGCACCCAGAAAATCTGAATGTTGAAATCTGAATTGTGTAGAAACTGAAAACTGAAAGCAATATTAAACTAAAATCGAAAAGATGCTCAAAATACTGAGCTTGTTGCACTCCTAACTACATCTAGTCTGATAAAAAAATATCCCATCAAATAATGATCAAACTTCCAATGTAACTAGTCAAGCAAATGAGTGCTTAACTGAAACTAACCTTCCATTCCCTTGGGTAGAAAAATGGGCTCAAAAAATGGCAACTTAACTCTCCAAATGAATTCAATAGCTTTTTTAAACAACCTGGAAGACTCTTCCTTCTCTGATGACTGTAATAAACTACTCAAAGGATCTAGGTAAACATTCAACATGAGATCCCTTAGATGATTGGTGATATAAAAACATACCTCATCTTAGATTTCTCCCTGGCCTCTGTGCTGGCACTGACTGTCTTCACATGGAAAAGAGTACACTTGTTTTTCTTCTCTGTCCATGATAATCAATTTTTCTGTGTGCTCTTCGTCATTCCCTTTACCATTCAGAAATTTGCAAGGATGTTGCAAACTCCCAATCATCTCGAGAAAATGGTTATTAGCTGAAATATTAATATGTTGTGCAACTTTTTCGACATCCCAAGAATAAAACAATGGGGAACCTTCGTGGTATTTTTTAACTTCTGTAAATTCAAAAAGAGGATGGGAGAGGTCTTCAATCAGCAAAC
The DNA here is from genome assembly GCA_034641835.2 of Pinus albicaulis. NCBI lineage: Eukaryota > Viridiplantae > Streptophyta > Pinopsida > Pinales > Pinaceae > Pinus > Pinus albicaulis. The sequence continues at coordinate 251,694,125 of CM076581.1, forward strand.
CTTCTCGGTTTTCATTAGGTAAACTTGATTGGAATTGAATCTTTGAATGAAACATTGCTAGTTGAAGATTCTCTTGTGAACCAGGGACATAAAACTCTGTTGCTCCTCCTTTTAGATTACTAGACTGCTGGAGGATTTCACTGTTGTCCTCTACTAGATCCAGTTCAGGGAGCTGAAGTTATTATTTAACCATATGCTAATAATATTGTCCTTTTGCTGCTAGGGATATTCCTGTGATGAAACTTCACAAACTGCTGGACAACATATCTCATTTCTTTTTTCATGATGAGAAGACATTTCAAACAAAACCTCCACTTTCTAAAATGGTCTTTCTTCTAAAAATTCTAATATCTCATCATTCATAAACTGATCATCATCATAGTAATCCTCCAGATATTCAATAAAACTTTGAAATTTATTACAATAGTCTTGAACTAGTGACAAAGAGGGATAGTCTTGTTTATACTTGTCACAAAACACAACATGAAAACACTTTAGAGAACTTATACTTGCAGCTGGTAGACCTTCATACCAACTCCTAGATTTCTCTTCTAAACTGGCCACAAACATTGTCATAAGACAACCCTCTGGAAATTGGATATTAAATCTTTGGACGTGAATATGAAATCTTAACAAATGTATAGTAGCATCATTTCTTATCTCTAAACACCGAAAGATATTTTAATCAATCAAAGTTTGGAATAGGATTTGGAAAACCTGGGATATTATATTTGTCCAAAGGAAAATACTTGATGTGTATTCTTGAATTCATCTTGTCAATCAATCAAAGCATGGAGTCACCATATGTTCACAACAAATCTGGATTATTATACCAGTGGAGCCTTTAGGTTAACTGAAAATTGTGGAGTCACCAAGTGGATGATTTCAACCTTCTTGTGTCTAGTTGTTTTTCCACCATCATCAACTAGATATGAACTTGCTAATTGTTACTGAGGAATAAAAAACTCATCCCCATTATGGTTGCCACTATGTTATCACTCAGTAATTCTGAGGTTGAAGATAAAATCTCGGAGGCAACAACAAAATCGCTTCAGGCCTAGGATCTAGCCCACCTAGACCCAAAGAGGGATCTCTCTATTAGATATAGCTTTGTTAGACTGGGCATTTAGGCTTTAATAGATGCACAGTTTGGATTTTGAATTGGTTTGGAAGGAAGAGAAAGGGAAAGCCATTGGACAATGGAGTCAAAGAGGCTTGGGTGATTAAATTGCAGAAATATCAAGCATGAGTGAAACAAGGCAAGATAGGTGCACTACCATGGATATTTCATACCTTTAAATGGATAAAAATATGGAATATAAAAGAAAATTGTTGGCTCGACGGACACTTGGAGGGGTCGCTTAGGTGCCTGCGATGAGGTGTTGCGCTCGTCGAACAAAACCTGAAACCAGATTTCGAAGGGTCCTACATATGGTAAGATGTTTCAAATGGGGGAGGGTGCGAAGTGGTATGGTTGTGCCACATAGCAAGGATGACGGTATGGGATACCTCCCATTTTAGATTGCCACCCACCCCGTGGCGGATAAAGCTCAAAGGCTGAGGGGGGCACAAAATGCGCTGGAGACCGTCGGATGCGGAGATGGGGAGTGGAGAAGGCAACAAGGTGCAGGGAATTTAAAGGTGGATGACATGGCAAGGAGCACGGGCCTACCCATAGGTCACAAATCGATGCTTTTCACATATTCCTTAGCATTAACCTTTTTGAACTCACGAAGTGAGACATGCAATTGGCTCCCACCCATATTGCGAATAACAGGAGTTAAGTTTATTGCACATCGCAACTTTTAAGGTTTATCACACATCGCAAGGTTTGGGGTTTGTCACACATCGCAAGGTTTGGGGTTGGGCAATGCGGTAAGTGCTAAAACCCGAGAAATGTGATGTGCGCTGACGGAAGGTGATGTGGCAGGACCGCAAATCACAAAGTTTAAGGTTTTGTTACGAGGAATGGGAGTTAAGTCTAAATTGGCGATGCATGATTTACAATGAGAACAGAGGTGACATGCGATGCGATGGTGGGGCTGAGAAATGAATGAGCATCGGGGGGTAATAATGGGCGAGGAGGTGACGATGCTCTTCATGATGCCATGATATAATGAATGGAAAGAATGAGGTTTATATCGTAAAAATATGGCAATAGGTTATATAAGGTCTGAAAATATTATATTATGGATTTGAAGGCTTAATGAGATCGATAAGCACTAAAGAAGGTACTTAGGCTTAGCTTGGCCTATATGGAGAATGAGGCAGTTAGCCATGTTTTAGAATTAGGATAAATTCTAAATCCCTTTGCAAAATATGTCCTCCCGGTTCCTGTAAAGGGGTTTCCAAGCCTTAGAAAAAAACATTATTGTCCTTTTTTCCCAGCAGCATCTACTAGGAAATAAATGACAGTCATGGAGCATTATTTTCAATATGGAAAATCTGAAGAAAAAATAATTAGTCGCCTTGAGGTCCTATGAATTATAGAGTACTAAAAATGGCTCCAATTGGGGAGGGGAGCTCTGGAGGAGGTGTTAAGAACACCATAGTTCAGTGGCCTGATCCATTGGGCTGATCTCAAATTTGCAACCTGGTTTGTTACAAAACCTCTGTGGCTGAAAATATTTAATCATATGTTCTAAACCTCAGGCAAAAAGAAAATCCGTGTACTGTAATCTCAGCTCAAACTATGACTAAACTTATGCACTGCAACCATCAAACCGAAATCACTGCTGCACCCAGAAAATATGAATGCTAAAATATGAATTGTGCTGAAACTAAAAACTGAAAGAAATATTAAAATAAAAGTGAAAATATGCTCAAAGTTTTGAGCTTATTGCACTCCTACCTACATCTAGTTTGATAAAAAATTATCCCATAAAATAATAATCAAAATTCCAATGTAACCAGTCAAGAAAATGAGTTCTTAACTGAAACTGACCTTCCATTTCCTTGGGTATAACAATGGGCTCAAAACATGGAAACTTAAATCTCCAATTGAATTCAATAGCTTTGTTAATAAACCTAGAAGACTCTTCCTTCACTGATGACTGTAATAAACTACTCAAAGGATTTAGGTAAATATGCAACATGAGATACCTTAGATGATTGGTGAAATAAAAACATACATCATCCAAGACTGCTCCCTTGCCTCTGTGCTGCCACTTACTGTCTTCACATGGAAAAGAGAACACTTGCTTTTATTCTCTGTTCATGATAATCGACTGTTTTGTGTGCTCTTCATCATTCCCTTTATCATTCAAAAATTTGCAAGGAAGTTGCAAACTCCCAATCATCTTGGCAAAAGGTCATCAACTAAAATATCAATATGTTGTGCAACTTTTTTGAAATCCCAAGAAGAAAATAATGGGGAACCTTTGTGGTATTTTTCAACGTTTGTAAATTTAGAAAGAGGATGGGAGAGGTCTTCAATCAACAAACCTTCTTGGTTTTCATTAGGAAAACTTGATTGGAATTCAATCTCTGAATAAAACAATGCTAGTTTAAGATGCTCTTGTGAATTAGGACCATCAAACTCTATTGCTCCTCCTTCTAGATTACTAGACTATTGGAGGTTTTCATTGTTGTCCTCTGTTAGATCCATTTCAGGGAGCTGAAGTTCTTCTTTAACCATCTTATGATCAGATTGTCCTTGTGCTATAGGGATATTTCCTGTGATGAAAATTCACGAACTGCTGGATAACATATCTCATTCCTTTTTTCACGATAAGAAGACATTTTAGACAAAATGTCCACTTTCTAAAATGTTCTTTCTTCTAAAACTTCTAATATCTCATCATTCATAAACTGATCATCATTATAGTAATCCTCCAGATATTCAATAAACCTTTGAAATTTATCACAATAGTCTTGAACTAGTGACAAAGAGGGGTAGTCTTCTTTATAGGTGTCACAAAACACAACATCAAAACACTTTAGAGAACTTATCCTTGCAGCTAGTAGACCTTCATACCAAATCCTAGCTTTCTCTTCTAAACTGGCCACAAATTTTTTCATAAGAAAGTCTCCTGGAAATTAGATTTTAAATCTTCATACATGCATATGAAATATTAACAAATGTATAGTAGCATCATCTCCTTTATTATCTCTAAACACCGGAAGATATTTTAACCAATCAATGTTTGACATGGGATTTAGAAAACCTAGGATCTTAGATCTGTCCAAAGGAGCATACCTGCGTTGTATTTTTGAATTCATCTTGTCAATCAATCAAAGAATGGAGTCACCGTATTTTCACAACAAATCTAGATTCTTCTACCAATGGAGCCTTTAGGTAAACTTAAAATTGTGGAGTCGCCAGGTGGATTATTTCAACCTTCTTGTGTCTGATTATTTGTCCACCATCTTCAACCAGCTCTGAACTTGGTAATTTTTATTGAGGAACACAAAACTCGTCCCTACTATGGTCGCCACTATGTTATCACTCTATAATTCTGATGGTGGAGACAAAATCTCAGAGGCAACATCAAAACTACTTCGGGCCTAGGATCTAGCCCTCCTAGACCCAAAGTGGGATCTCTCTATTAGATATAGCTTTGTTAGACTGGGAATTTAGGCTAGTTAATAGATGCAGAGTTTGGGTTTTGAATTGGTTTGGTGGGAAGATCAAGGGAAAGCCATTGGGCAATGGAGTCAAAGAGGCTCGGGTGATTAAATTATAGAAATATAAAGCATGAGTGAATAGGGCAAGATAGGTGCACCAAAATGGATCTTTCAGGCCTTTAAATGGAATGTGAAAAGAATAAATGTAAGGCTAGGTAGAGACTGAGGAGCAGTTAAGACTTCCTCAATTTGTCCTAGAATGTAAATTTCAGCAGAAACCAAGGAGCAATTTAGAATTCCTTGATTTGGCATTAGTAGAAAACATAGACTCTTGTAAACATAGATAGAATAGGGTGCCCTATTTTACACCATTTTTTGGTCATCTAACCTGTTACTATTATATGGACCTAAGTACAACATGTAAGACCAATTTTACCCTAAGTAAAATTGCTTTCACTATGAAAAATAACTTAGTAAAACACCTTTAATAAGTTGTTTATGGTCTAAACAGGAAACCCCATGAGGAAATATTAAATAAATCCACATTTGTTTTATTTTCCTCAGGGAATAATTAGTTAAACAACAGTTTAATTAATATTCCTGGTCATATTTAACCCAAAACAGGAAAATTAATTAGATAACTTATTATTTATCTTATTATTTTCTAGGAATAATTATTTAAACCTTATTTAAATAATATTCCTTGTTAAATTTGACTAAATCACTCATAAATAGTTAAATAAATTATTATTTATTTAATTATTACTCAACCACATCCTTAAAATGATAAATAAATCATTTATTTATTTATTATTTATAAATAAAGGGATTTGGCCCAAGTCAAATTCTTTTTCTCTCCAACAAATATAATAAAATATTCCATAAAGTTGGATCTTGATTTGGTTAATAATATTTTAATTATGCACCAATATATAGACTAACTCAATATTTTGTTATAAATAGAAGGGTTTCCATATTCATTCATCACCTTTTGTTTCCTAAAGATCACTCTGGATCTATACTTTTGGTCTGACTTTGGTCCACCATCATTGTCATATTTTTCTATCTTTTTGCTTGTGAGCTCCCTTTGAGTTCCATTTTTGTTTGGGTTTTCTACACCATCAAGAGAGGAATTTTAGATCTAAAGTGCTGAGGACTTACAAGAACCTATCCCATTGAGGAGAACTGGTAACATCCTTCTATTTTTTCCTCCCAGGTGCCCTTATATAAAATTCATTCAACATATTCTTGTCTTGTCTATTGGATGCATGGAGTAAATCTCATTTTTATTTACTACTTAATGTCTTTTAATGCATTGATCTAGATTTTTGTAGCATTTATCTTGATCAAATAATTGTAGATCTAAAGATATTGGCAGCCATCTTTGATGTTAGGGTTGTTTGTTATGCACAGCTAAAGTGGTCTTTTTTCGTACACTTGCAATTAAGATTCATACTAACAACTGGCGACTCCACAAAGGTTTATGATTACGACTGTTGTATTTTTCTGAATCCCTACATATCGAGCTGCTTCAAACCCTAGGATTTCTCTTCAACTTATTTTTTTTCTTTTCTTGATGTTCTTTTTAACCTATAAAACCCTAAAACATTAAAAATTCTAACTTTCGTGTGTTTTCGGGCCTATTGCGCAGGTGACCGACATCAGTCGCAGCTGAGACGACACATTCTACTGAAATCTGCCGCTGAGAGTGCCGAAAGTGCAGGTCACACTTTTTTGCCCTAAACCTATCACCTGGAGCTTGAGGATGCAGAAATCTGCCCAAAAACTACAACCTCAGCAAGAAACCTGGACATTTTGCGAGAGTTTTTCTGAAATTTTTTTGGGTTTGTCTAGGCCTCTGTTCAGGGTTGTATAACCTTGGCCTCCGCCCATTTTGGACCTGTAATTGTTCCATTTTACTCATCTAAGTGGGAACCTAGCCCCCTAGGGCTTTAGTACCCTCCACACTTTGTGGAAGAGATTTAGCTGCTGCAGGTTGTCTGAAATTTTCAAAGTGTTCAGCCATTTATTAGATCTGATACCTCACCTTCAGATCAGCTTCAGATTGGCTACTTATCCATCCAAATCACCTCAATTATTTTTTTATGGGTTTTCCTCTAGGGTCCACTCCGTTTCCCTCTAGGAGATAGCCTTTCGCCACCTCATTTACATCAATTTTTCCTCTGATTTGTTGTGTTTTTTTGCACCACTTTCCAGTAGATCTCACCTTTAAATCCCTGTCGCTCCCGACCTTAGATCACTTGGATATTTTGTAAAAATTTGAATAACTGTTAAATTATTCACTGAGATTATATTTATCACACACTATTTGAGCTTCATGAATAATACATAACCTCTTGTACTATTGATCATTAATTGCGGAAATATAAACAATTTCATGCGCACATTAAAACCATAAACAATCACACATATAAACACAGTATTTATGGGAAAGCTTAAAGCTGAAAACCCCCAACTATCTGTAAATTATAATGATAGAGATCATGTAACAATCATTGTACAAACTCCTCACAAGCTCTCAGTACAATCTCCAATTGTTACACACTACACAAGCTCGGATCTAACAAAACACATGCTCCAATCTGCTCCACCTGTTAGCCTGCCTCTACTGCACAATCCAAGATGAATAATGGCCCAATCTAAGTTTGAATCCACCTGGTATGCATTGTGCAATCCTCATTGGCATCTCCATCAATGTGTGGTGCAAACTCATGCACCAGTATAGTCACAACTGATAGTCACACTTGCTCTTTCACCTACCTCTCCACTGGTCTCCACTGAAACTGTCCATGCACTGAAGTTAACTGATGTATTCTTTAGTTGATTTATGAGTTTATAATTAGTAAATTAATTAATAATTAATTCACACCACTCTCACTAGTGTATCAATCAGTTAGACTAGATACAACTAGCTCAACTATGTTTAGATTAGTTAAACTGAACACAACTCCATTAACTTCCTCAATCAACTCCACCAAACTCTCTCACATGAGTTCTAACTGAAGTCTTCATGCAATAGCTCCACTTAACCCTCAGGAATAGCGTAATTCCTACTGTCAGCTCCTGTGCCACATCTGTGCACTTAACTGAAGTGCTCCAAGAGAATAAGATAATGTTTATAGTCCAAATATTATTAAGAGCTAATAATATTCGACATATCTATTTTTAGACTGGCAATCTAAAAATAGATTCCGCCCAATATGTCTAAAAATAGAAGTCCATCTATTTTTCCCGTCTTGACCAACCATCCACAAATAGCATCCTGCAACTCATAGAACATGATCCATATGTCTAAAAATAGACTTTGCGCCAAAAATACCCTGTGGGCCCACTTACTGAAGGCGACTCCTTTCCACTAAGCTCATCATCTTGTTGCAATCTCAACACTCCCTCTCAACAAGATATGGATTATCTGCAACCCCTATCCTGCCTCTGTGGTATTCGAATTTTCTATTGGTGAGCGCCTTCATCAAGATATCAGCATCCTGATCCTCCGTAGGAATGTATGAAAGTAACATGATTCTCCGCTGCACACAATCTCTGATATGATGATATTGGATGTCAATGTGTTTAGATCTATCACGAAATACTGGATTAACCGAGAGTTTGATGCAACTCTGATTACCACAATAAATCACAGTAGGCTCTAAGTGTGAACCGAACAACCCGACCATGATCTTCCTCGTCCATATAGCCTCGCATGCAGCCAAACTCGCTACCATATACTCGGCCTCTGCTGAAATGAGTGCCACGGATCTCTGCTTCCTGTTGTACCAAGAAACTACTGTCGACCCGATACTGAAAATCCCTCCAAATGTGCTCTTTCTGTCCGTTGGGCTCCCTGCCCAATCTGCATCCATGAAACCACACAGCTTCACCTCATCCGACTGTCTGTACCACAATCCATATCCCGATGTGCCTCTGAGATAACGCAATACATGCTTCCCCACCTTCCAAAAGATCTTGGTAGGCTTAACCATAGCTTGTGAAAGTTGGTTAACTGCATAGCATATATCGGGTGGTGTATTGACCAGATACATAAGCGACCCCACCAACTGTCGATAAACAGTGGCATCCACTACCTCCGCCGAAGTAGCATCCTCCTTCCTCCAACCACCAGGAAGAGGAGTATCAACAGGCTTGCATCCATGCATGTTGAACTTCTCCAGTATCTCCCGGGCATACTTACCCTGAGAAACAAACAGTCCACCACTGCGCTACCAAATTTCCAATCCCAGGAAATAATTAAGGAGGCCCAAGTCCTTCATCTCAAACTCTTTTGCAAGATCCTCCTTGCATGAGAGTATCAACAGCTCATCACCTGTCAAAATCAAATCATCTACATAAAGTACAATGATCAAGAACTTACCCTCCACCACAATCTGGTATAGGTTTGGATTCGCCTCACTCTTGGAGAATCCAAGTCCGGTGAAATAACTGTCTATCCGTGTGTACCAAGCACGAGGTGCTTGTTTCAACCCATACAACGCTCTCTTGAGTCTGCACACATGCGACTCGCTGCTGAAGATCTCGAAACCTTCGGGCTGCTCTATGTACACCTCCTCCTCAATGACTCTATTGAGGAATGCAGTCTTCACATCCATCTGATGAATGTGCCACCCCATCTGCGCTGAGAGAGAAAGAATCATCTGTATGGAAGAATACCTTGCGACAGGTGCAAAGGTCTCCTCATAATCGATCCCCTCTATCTATGAAAATCCTCGGGAAACAAATCTTGCCTTGTACTTCTCCACACTCCCGTCAGTTGCTTGCTTCACTTTGTAGATCCATCTCGAACCCACCACTGATTTCCCCTCCGGTCTCGGGACAATCTCCCATGCACTGTTTCTAACAATCAAATCATACTCTTCCACCATGGCATCTACCTATGCGGGGTCCTCCACAGCTTCCTCGAAAGAGGATGGCTCTGTCGCGATACACTTGCTCATAAGAGCCATGTATCCAGTATACCGGTCAGGTGACTGTCTCTGTCTACACTGTGATGCAGGTGCTCCTACAACCTTCTCTGCATCTTGAGCCGCCGTCAGCCTTCCGTACCGTGCTTTCGCCTCCTCGATGGTCACCGCACAGGAAGGACATACAACTCCATGAACCTCATCTTATGGCTGATCCACATCCCGAGACTTATCCTTAGAAACTAATAGCTCTTCATCTGCATGCAAGTGTGGCTCCCTCTTAAGCGAACAATTCATGGCTTTCTCCTCATGAAATTTGATATCCCGTCACACAACAATCTTGCGACTGTCTGGAAAAATACACATGATATTTGTGGGGCGTATCAGTGTACCCCACAAATATCCCAACCTCTACGGTCGGCTCCAGCTTCTTCCTGGCATCCTTCGTCACATGAATGTAAACAGGTGAACCAAAAATCCTCAAATGGGAAATATCAGGCCTCTTACCAGAAAACGCCTCCTCGGGTGTACTCATGCCAAGTATCTTGTGAGGACAACGGTTATGCACATATACTGCAGTATTGCATGCCTCCGCCCACAAGTGAATGGGTAGGCCCTGATCATGCAACATCGCCCGTGCAGCACCCACGATCGTTCTGTTCTTCCGCTCAGCAACCCCGTTCTGCTGTGGGTTATGAGGTGTTATGAGCTCTCTTCGAATTCCTTCTGCGTTGCAAAATTCCTTGAATTCGCCAAAGATGAATTCACCACCATTGTCACTCCTAAGAGCCTTCACCTACTTCCCCGATTCTTTCTCAACCAGTGCCTTGAACTCACAGAACTTTGAGTATGTCTCGCTCTTCTTCTGCATGAAGAAGATCTAGCACTTACGAGAAAAATCATCAACAAATATCACATAGTACCTGTGATTTGCTGTCGAAGCTACTGAGAAAGGTCCACACACGTCTGTGTGAATTCTCTCAAGGATCATCGTGGCGCGACTATCCTTCTCGTGAAAGGTGGCTTTCACAAATTTCCCCAAGGTACATCCCTTGCCCTGATCTAACTGCGCAAGAGTACCCTTATGAAGACCAGTAGAAATCTGCTGCAGTATCTTCAAAGCTCCATGGTGAAGGTGGCCCAATCTCAGGTGCCACAGCTCGCCATCATCCCGGCTCACCACTCCTTCTGCCTTGCATGCCATTCTTTGTAATCATCTACACACGAATTGATAAAGGTTCTTAACTCGAACCCCTATCCTCCGGGTCTCACCAGTTGCCTTACTACGCAGGAAATCCTTTCCCTCGCTAAAGACAACATCATATCCCTTGTCTTCTAACATCGCCACAGAGATAAGATTCTTCTTAAATCCTGGAACATGAATCACTTCCTTCAATCTGAAGGGTTTACCAGACTCCCTCTCAAAGGAAATGGTACTGATATCGATCGCACTATATCTACCATCATCGCCCATCTCGATGTGCACTCCAAGATCTTTCTCATCCAGATCAGTAAATAAATCTCGATCTCCTGTCATGTGAAAAGACGCACCACTGTCCAGAAACCACACTGATCCCACCACACTTGAGACAAAGCATGAGATCAGTGAAAAATCCAGCTCAAACTACAAGGCTAAGGCCTCTCCAGCTGTAGATCCAGCAGCCTGCTTATTTTTCTTCTTCTGCGGACAATTTGTGGCATAATTTCTGTGTTGGTGACAATGAAAGCACTTCACCTTGGACATGTCCTGCTTCTTGCCTTTCGCACCGGAATGAGAAGCTTTCTTTCTCTTCCCCTTCTTTTCTTTGGAAGCCAAAGCGCAATTCTCTTCATCAGAGTTCTTTGATGATGATCCGTCCCTGGTACTCCGCCTTATCTCCTCTTGCACAAGATCCGACCAAAGTCGCTCCCATCCTGGAAATTTCTCTCGACCATTGACAGAGTCCTGATAGGAATGCCAACTCTTTGGAAGCCCAAGGAGAGCTAAGCTCACCAAGTCCTCATCATCTACAGTCACCCCCACACTTCCCAGCTCCTCCCTGCATTGGATGAACTTCTTGAGGTACTTGGGCATACTGTCGCCTTTCTCCATCTTTATGTTTCTGAGTTTATCCTTGAGCGCCAACTTCCTCTGGTCGCTCTTGATTTGGAATAAATCTGTCAAGGCTTTCCACATCAAGAATGGAGAAGCCTTACCATGAAGGCTGGACACTATGTGATCCTTCACACCCTCCAACAGAATCCTTCGACACTTTGTTGTCTTCTTTTTCCAAGCCTCAATTACGGCAGAATCGCTAGAAGTAGGCTTTGGAACTTCAGCATCTATGAACTCCTTCAACCCATTGTCATCCAGCACCGCCTCCATCCTGTCCTTCCATGCAATATAATTCGATCTGCCCTCAAGGGCATACTCCAATCGCAATCCATTGAAAGACATCTCAACTTTGACACCAAGAAAACACTGCTACAAATTCGAATTCCACCAGCACAAAACTCAGCCGCTTCAATGTTTTGCAATTGCTCCAATGATCAATACTGCTCTGATACCATGTCAAAATTTGAATAACTATTAAATTATTCACCGAGATTATCCTGATCACACACTATTTGAGCTTCATGCATAATACATAACCTCTTCTACTATTGATCATCAATTTGCGGAAATATAAACAATCGCATGCGCACATTAAAACCATAAAAAATCACACATATAAACACAGTATTTATGGGAAAGCTTAAAGCTGAAAACCCCCAACTATCTGTATATTATAATGATAGAGATCATGTAACAATTATTGTACAAACTCCTTACAAGCTCTCAGTACAATCTCCGATTGTTACACACTACACAAGCTCAGATCATACAAAACACATGCTCCAATCTGCTCCACCTGTTAGCCAACCTCTACTGCGCAATCCAATATGGATAATTACCAGATCAAGGTTCAAATCCCACTGGTATGTACTACGCAATCCTCATTGGCTTCTCAATCAATGTGTGTGCAATTCTCATGCACCAGTATAGTCACAACTGATAGTCACACTTGCTATTTCACCTACCTCTTCACTAGTCTCCAATGAAACTGTCCATGCACTGCAGTTAACTGATGTATTATTTAGTTGATTTATGAGTTTATAATTAGTGAATTAATTAATAATTAATTCACACCATTCTCACTAATTGTATCAATCAGTTAGACTAGATACAACTAGCTCAACTAAGTTAAACTGAACACAACTCCATTAACTGTCTCATCAACTCCACCAAACTCTGTCACATGAGTTCTAACTGAAGTCAACCATGCAATAGCTCCACTAAACCGTAGGAATAGCGTAATTCCTTCTGTCAACTACATGTGCCACATCCAAGCATCAAACTGAAGTGCTCCAAGAGGATAAGATAATGTTTAGAGTCCAAATATTATTAAGAGCTAATAATATTCGACATATCTATTTTTAGACTGGCAATCTAAAAATAGATTCCGCCCATTATGTCTAAAAATAGAAGTCCATCTATTTTTTCCGACTTGACCAACCATCCACAAATAGCATCCTGCAACTCATAGAACATGATCCATATGTCTAAAGATAGACATAGTCTAAAAATAGACTTTGCGGCAAAAATACCCTGGGGGCCCACTTAGTGAAGGGGACTCCTTTCCACTAAGCTCATCATCTTGTTGCAATCTCAACAAAATGCTTGGTCCTGGGTGCAGGTCATGTGGGGAATTGGTTAGGGGCTAACGGAAAAGGGGCTAGGGCCTATTATAAGTTGGAAAGTGGGTTTTCGAGCCCTTTTTAATGAATTTTAAGATTGGGAAAGGGTAACGGTAAGGGGAAAAAAGGGGAATTTGGCCAAACAAAGGGTAAGGGTAGAAATTAAAGGGGATTTTGGGGGGATTTAGGAGGACTAAGGGAGAAATTTTGGGATGGAAAAGGGACTTTGAAAAGAGGCAAAAAGGGGTAAAATGGGACATTCTGCAGGGATACAAGGGCAAATAAAGGCCTTTTGGAGCACAATTTTCTGCAATCAGTGAGGCTTATTGACTCAAGAATAGCAGAGGGGAGGATCCAAGAGTAGGGAATATGAAAAGGCTTCCAAGATGATGTATTTTCAAGAGAAATGCATTCCTTGAAGGCTCATAAAACAAATTAGCCCTTTTCTTGCTTGTCAAGGAATTTATAAGGGGCTAACAACTAAGACCAAAGAGAATAACATTCTTGGCTATAGCATTGTTTCCATATAATTTCTTACCATGTGTATCAGTGGGAGGAACATCAGGGACATTAGTCTATAATATTCCCAAATGGGAAAAGTAGGAATATAGTGTATAAACATGGAAATAACAGTGAAGATAAATGCATAAACATGATATACCAATATGGAGCTATTTCATTAATCATAAAAACAGAAAATAAGTACAAAATAATGGGGCACAAATCATATAACATGAACCAACAAGCATCCAGTAGATAAATCCCCTCACAATGAGGTGTTGCTACTATATCAAAATGTCGGAACACTGCTATAATGCAGTCATAGGAGAACTACTACAAAAAATGAACATAAAAAAGATGAAATGGATGATATATGCCTCAAAAGATAATATACATTAAGATCAAGGCTCTATACAACCTCCAACAAGAAACCAAGGAGGGTTTTTATAAATACACCAATATACAAGAAATGAATCAAAGCCCTAGGACTGAAGATTCACTGCAAAAATACAGCTGGAAATATGTGTTTGATCTGACATGACAAAGAATGTAGCCTCCTCCAATAAACTCTCCAAATGAAAGGATGATCCCTTCACTGGAAAACCTGATCTCCAAATGGTGTACTCAAACCACCCCTACAACTCCTCCTTAAAATAACGCATTCCAAGGCTGAAACTTCACTTTCATGGAAAATAATAGTGTGGCCTGATGCCAAATGTTGCAATAAGGCTCAAGGGCCTTCCTTACTAGCCTCCCAATGGAAGGAAACCTTCCTCCACTGAAATCTAGCTCAGAAATCACCCAAATGTATTCTCCATTGCTACAACCTGCAACACAACACAACCCTCTGCAGAAACTACGCTGTAGATGAAATATGGAGCTTGGCATGATGCTGGAATGTGGAAATTTAGTGCAATAACTTCTCTTGAGTAGGCACTCGAAGTCCCCCGAGGATGAAGGTGGGATTCCCGCTCGGGAACACCCTGTGCTAAACAACACTACAGTCTTAGCTAAAAAGCTGAAGAGAGAAAACAAGTCTTAACATACCATATCAAAATAATAATCTACAACATATCCTCTATGGATGCCATCCCCTTCCTTATATAAGTGGTGAGATTCCTCACCCTTGGCCCCACTCATTAAAGCCACTACTTACATGCATGGAGTCTCCCTCCAAAACTGCATTGTCCCATAATGAATGCCACTCCTCCATGACAACGATGTTGATTTGGTCAAAGTTGACCAAGTCTATGTGCTGCAGCCCATTTTCACACATAATGGTGCTTTATCAAGCCACTAAAGTGATCTCCATTCACATTAGTAGTGACTTTGTTCCTACTAAGGAGATTTATGGGTCCCCATACCCTCTTATTCATCAAACTAAGAAGTAAAAACAAAAATTAATATTCCAACTAGCTCATGGCTAATTGGGAATATTATAGTCCTCCCCTCCCAAATTTTGCTTGTCCTCAAGCAACTGTAAATATGAGTGTTGCAACTCTTCTCCTCCTTCCTTGGTGACACCTCCATGTGATAAGCTCTCCTCATATACCAAGTGTCTCCCAATCAATCCCTCCATGAAATGCTCCTCCCAAGTTCTCATGAGATGCAAATGACTCATCCCATAAGGAAGTAAAAGACCCAATGTAGAAATCATGGTTTTCCTAGTGTTCTCCCTAAAACATGAAGCATAAGAAACATGGAGAATCTCTCTTCCAAAGGGCATGTTCAATCCTCCCATCCTTCCTCCAATCATCCCCACAATAAGAATAAGAACATCATCAATGTATGGGATGAAAACCAAGGATATATAAGTTGTTATATGAAATAATGGATGTGCATCATAGTCCCACATGTGGAACCAGCACAGTATATCTCCTGACTGCCTTAGATAATGATATGGTAAGTGGTTTCCCCACCACCTACTTGCTGCCATAGTCTTCTCACATGCTTTGAGAAGGTGAATAATTTTTGGTTCCTTTGGAGTAGACCCTAAATGGTATGTCATCTCCCTATATCCTCCTAGGGAGTGGCCATGCTCAACACAATTTATGGCCCCAAGTTGACCATGAACTTTATAAGGAAGAATGCTCCCATTTGGAGCAATGGCCTACACATGTATGGTAAAGGAATGCAAATACTCATTAAGTAAATCATTATGTACAAAAACATGATCCTTACCATATAATTTTCTCACATAAATGGAGTGGCTCATAGATAGATCAACTCTCATTCCCAAAGAGGAAAGAGGTGGCTGTGATAACTCCATCAAAGAGTTATGTATCTCCTCCATCTCCACATGATCCATGCATCTCCTCAAATGCTGATATATCTCCTCTTCAAATCCTTCCCAAGTATATCCCTCCATGATGGTATGGTATGCTCTCGTGGAATAAGTGTGGCTGAAGAGAAAATCCTCATGTGCTGCTTGTAGTAACTTCTCCTTGAGCTTGGATTCTATAGATAAGAATGTCCTAATCTGATAGTAGATGACCCCATCTCTTACTGAATATCCCTCCTCTAGTATCTGGTCATCAAGTATCATGCATGTAAGAAGATCCTTGGAATAATCCACCAACAGCTGGGATTTCTAATATGGGTCTATCCTCCATAGTGACAATGCTAATGATCTATCATATAAATCAGCTGCCATTTTTCTACTCCCTTCTTTGACATCTCCTATGCCAAAGTCACATATCGGAAGGCTGCTATCCTCCCTCTACTGCTCCTTTCTCAGCGCAAGATCTGAGGTGAGAGTGGGTAATGATGATGTTGGGAGAATGTCTCCCTCCTCCTTGAGTCTACCCAAAACTCTCAACGTTGTATCATGACCTTCCAATTTTCTCACTCCTTCTAGATCTATGAGGGGTACAACATGTTGTGAGACATTTCTCACCATCTCTGGATCAGGTGGCCTCCCAGGTGGTTTTCTACAAAATAGTAATGTCTCATGGTCCAAAGTCATGTGCATAATAGATGGGACTGTTAGGTCCTTGATTCCACTGTGAAAATCCATATCTCTTTTCTGTGTGGAAGTTGTTTGTGAGGGATATGTGTGTATGCCCCTAATCATCTATTTTTTTCCACTTTTTATATCCACCCATTCAATCTGCAAAGTCTCCCAATCTGTGGTGAGCTTCCCCAAAGTAATCAACCACTGCACATCCAATACCACATTAGCCTCAGGTATTTCAACCAAAAAGAAGTGATCAGTCAATCTATATGTTCCCATGGTGACAGATAAAGATGGAACATAATTCATGCACTACATAGTTCTAGCTCCAGGGACCAAAACATAAAATCCCTCGAAATCATCAGTGGGTATTTCCCTCCTCTACACTAGTTGGGAATCAATAACGTTGTGGGTAGCCCCACTGTCAATCAAAATTGAAACCCTCTAATCCAAAATGGAACCTTGAACCCTCAAGGTCAAGTACTTAGGTACTACTCTCAATGATGCAAGGGCCCCTCCAATTGGAGCAAATGCTCCATTCGCACCTCCTGGTGGTGGTGGATCCTCTCTTGCTATCCGAGCGTCGTGACCTCCTTCTGGTTATTCTTCTTCCTCCTCCTCCTCATCTAAAAATACCTCTATATAGTGTGCCTTTCCTTCTACACATCTATGTCTGGGTGCCCATGATTCTTGGCATGTGAAGCAAAGATTCCTTCTCCTCAAATCTCTTCGGACATCATCACTAAGAGGTACTTTGTTTTGGCTCTCCTTTGAAAAAGGATCCTTCTCATATTTTCCCTTTGATGGAAAAGTGGGCTTTTGCTCAAATGTTGCCTTTGATTTTGGCAAGGCATCTTTTAGATCTATATCCCTTTCAATGGCATCTTGAAAGGTAGTGGGCTTGGTAGATTTAACCAACCCATGAAGAGGTTATGCTAGCCCATCAATAAACATATAGACCCTCCTTGTTGACGATAAATCAGGAACCATAACAAAAAGTTTTAGAAATTCAGAAATATAAGTTTCTGGATTACATGATTGTTTGAGTTTATCTATCGCCATGAAAGGTGCCTCTGGATCTCTTCGATCAAACCTCTCCACCAACCTCCTTGTGAACTCTGAATATACAGTCATATTGACATGACCTAATGTAGAAAGACCATGAAACCACCAATCATTAGGGGAATTTTGAGGTCTAAAATGGGCCTCCTAAGAAAAATATACAACCAAAATAAAATTTATAAGAACCAATAGGATTCAAGATGATGATGTTAACCATGGGGGATGATTCACCATTTTTTAAGTAAAAGGGTAAAAATATTAAAAAATAATAAAAGTGCTTTTTCAATTCGTATTTTCAACTTATGTCCAAAATTTTTTACTCAAATTTCGAGAGAGAGTACTTGTTGGATTCAAAATTTAATTCCTCATCCAAGTAGTACCCATGTTGCAAACTTTCAATGTATGCTGCTACACGAAAAATGAGAAATACATGAAAAAACATGATTGCAATCACGATTTTCATGTATTCCTCATTTTTCATGTAGAAATATCCATCGAAAGTATGAAACATGGGTATTCCTTGGATGAGGAATTAAATTTTGGATCCAACGAGTACTCTCACTCGAAATTTGAGTAACAAATTTGGGAGATAAGTTGAAAATACAAGCTGAAAAAAGTAGTTTTTTTCTTTTTTCTCTCTAAAATTTGATGATGTAATCAAATCTTATTTTATTATTTCCACTATTATTTTATAATTTCCTTAGGAGGCCCATTTTATACCTCAAAATTTCCCTAATGCATGTGCGTCACCCTCAAGGTGCAACGTTGCTATTTTGATGGCCTCCATCTCCAGTGCTTGGTGCAGCTGGAAGTAGACGTCTAGATTCTATACCCATGATTTGGCAGTGCATTTAGATGACCCATCAAAGTTGGGTAAGAAAAATCTGCCCATAGTCCGGTATAGATCATGATTCTGTATGAATCCTCCACCTCTATTGTCATGCTAGGGTCTCTTATTGTCCTTGATTTGACAAAATTCTTGAAAACTAAAATGACCCTTGAATCTCTGAGATTGAGAATCATACTCTAGAAAATAGTCTTCAAGAGTTTTTTGTTCTTGAAACCCTCCATTTCCCATTGCTAAAAATGTAGGCATTGTAGAGCATTGGGAAATCTACTGCTTCATTGGTTTATCACTCCAGTGATGAGGAATGTCAGAGCCTTCACCATGTAGAAACCCTTTAGGAGATTCTTTGTGTCTATCCATCCTCATCTCCTTTTTTTCTCTTGCAATGTCTTGCATAGTTCGAAGAAGTAGCTTAGGGAACTCCTTCTCCTCATCTTCTCCTGATAAAGGGATTTTACCCTTGTCTTCTTTATCATCTCTATAATCATACTTCCAGTTTCTTCTGAGATACCTCTTCTCTCTATCTATGAGAGGATCTCCTTCTTTTGATGACATATTGGCTTAAGATGCACTGGTTGAGCCAAGATTATGCGATGATACCACTACAATATTCCCAAATGGGAAAAGCAGGAATATAGTGCTTAAACATGGAAATAACAGTGAAGATAAATGCATAAACATGATAGACCAATATGGAGCTATTTAATTAATCATAACATAAGCAAATAAGTACAAAATAATGGGGCACAAATCTTATAACATGAACCAACAAGCCTCCAATAGATAAATCCCCTCACAATGAGGTGTTTCTACTATATCAAAATGTCGAAAGACTGTTATAGCGCAGTAATAGGAGCACTGCTACATAAAATGAACATACTAAATATGAAATGGTTGATATATGCCTCAAAATATAATATACATGAAAATCAAGGCTTTATACAACCTCCAACAAGAAACCCAATATGGTTTTCAGAAATACTCCAATATACAAGAAATGAATCAAAGGCCTAGGGATGAATATTCACTGCAAAAATACCGCTGGAAAGATGTGGCTGATATGATATGACGAAGAATGTAGCCTCCTCCAATAGACTCTCTCGATGAAAGGCTAATCCCTTCACTGGAAAACCTCCTCTCCAAATGGTGTACTGAAACCACCCCTACAACTCCTCCCTAAAATAATGCAGTCCAAGACTAAAACTACGTTGTAGGGGAAAATAATAGTGTGGCCTGATGCAAAATGCTACAATAAGGCTTAAGGGCCTTCCTTACTAGCCTCCCAACGGAAGGAAACCTTCCTCCACTGAAATCTAGCTCATAAATCACCCAAATGTATTCTCCACTGCTGCAACCTGCAACACAACACAACCCTCTGCAGAAACTGCTATGTAGATGAAAGATAGAGCTTGGCCTAATGCCTGAATGTGGAAATGTAGTTCAATCACTTCTCCTGAGTAGGCACTCAAAGTCCCCCGAGGATGAAGGTGGGATTCCCGCTCAAGAACACCTTGTGCTAAACAACATTTTAGTCTTAACTAAACAGCTGAAGAGAGAAAACAAGTCTTAATAGACCATATCAAAATATTAATCTACAACATATCCTCTATGGCTTCCAACCCCTTCCTTATATAAATGGTGAGCTTCCTCACCCTTGGCCCCACTCATTAAAGCCACTACTTCCATGCATGGAGTCTCCCTCCAAAACTGCTTTGTCCTATAATGAATGCCACTCCTCCATGACAACACTATTGATTTGGTCAAAGTTGACCCACTCTATGTGCTCTAGCCCCTCTTCACACATAAGGGTGCTTTATCAAGCCACTAAACTCATCTCCATTCAAATTAGCAGTGATTTTATTCCTAATAAGGAGATTTATGGGTCTCCATACCCTATTATTCATCAAACTAAGTAGTAAAAACAAAAATTAATATTCCAACTAGCTCATGGCTAATTGGGAATATTACATAGTTTATGAGTACTTAGGTCCACACATCTACACCCAATGATATCATGTATGCTTCCATCCTTACTTTCCAAAAGGAAAATTTTGTCCAATCAAATATTAGTATTCTACTTGAATAATCCTCTTCGTTCTCTTGCCTTGACATAATTCCTTATAGATCTACCTTCTAGTGGTTAGACTGTTTCTAAAGGAATTTGGCTCTAACACCAATTGTTGGAATAGGGTCTTACTATGGGGGGGGGGGGGTTGGGTGAATCAGTAGTTGTATGATTGCTTAAATTTTCCTTTTAAATATATTCTTACTTCATCCCTCTACTATATGTTATTTATTAGAGCTTTCATTCATAAATAAATAAGAATTACAACATGATCATTCACATGTTCAACAACAGTTCTCAAGATCAGCACATACACACATCGACATAGGTATTTTTTCACGTGGAAACCAAAAGGGTAAAAACCACCAATTTCTTGTTGTTTTAAGAAGTAAATTAAGCACCCAATTAATTACATCATTTTTTTTGTGAGCACCCACTCACTAGAGTCATAGAACCCCTTAGGATAGCAAGGACCAAATTTCCCAGAGGCATCAAGATCTTTAGAATAGCAAGCACCAACTTACCAAGAGGAACCAACCTCTTTGAATGCAGGCCACCACTTTTTGTTTCCATTGTCCTACTATTTCATACAATTTTCAAATTAAAAATAGAGGAATTTACAAATAAGATAAACACCGACCCAATGTGTCACAGAAATTCATTCTTTTCCCGATCCTCTGCTGAAACACTGACTCCTCTAGTCTTGCGCAGCCATACCTTCTTTACTCTCCTTAGCATAACATGTGATCAACACTATGATGTCTTGCAATGCATCCTCTATTTATACTCCCACAACTCAGGCTACGTGCTCCTGATTGCCACTATGCTTCCTCAAAACAACTCTAGCTAAGAATATGTGCTCTCTCACCGAATACTACCACAACACTCCCACAACACTTACTACATAGTAAATTTTACAATACTATTTTTTATCTCTTTTTTTTTTCACATGGGATTTCACTCGTTTTGTTCCAATGTTGTGTACTACACAGTTCTCTTTCTGCCATCGCTACAACACCGCACCCAACTCCTTCTTTGTGTGAGTTACTCTGCTACCTTTGCGTCTACATAGTGAGTTATTTCATTGAGTTAACGCACAATTATGGAATTTTGAAATATTTACAGCCTCATCATGTACCCTTCCATGCTAAGCCTTCAATTCACAGTTCGTCTACTCACGTTACAAGAACTTCCCATTCTTTCCTATCAAAACTGGACAATATACGGGAATGGTAGCTCTACTTCTCTCTTTTCTTTGATTCACAAAGACGTGCACAGGAAGAGAATGTTGTATTAAATGAGCCAGTGTCCTTGGTGCATTGTTGGAGGGATTCTTCTCTACAACTACCAACTCTCAGATAATACATTCAAACCTTAGTTTCCGACCCATCCCTTCTTATTCAATTCCTTGTACTTCTCCATCGGAGACACACAATACCGTAGCATACAACTGTGCATACCCGGATATCCTTGGCTCCCTTTGTTAATCAGCTCTGCGCCCTTGGTTTTTTGTCCTCTCTCGATCACATTCCTAATAGATGTCAGTATCCCTTATATTGTAACTTTTCAAAAATCCATGTGACATAAGTTATGATGTTCACATCCTCTGATATGCCGACCTCCGATATGACGTCATTTACCACCACGTGGAAAATTCTTAGTGGTGAAACGTGTCACCTGTATTTGTCCCACTAGGCCGCCCAATAACATTGAATCTTCATGCCATGTGTCATGTCATACTGCCACGTCATTCTTCCAACATTTTCCACTGCAACTTCTAGGAACTAATCTCATGCCACCATGTATCTTGTTAGAGGAGAGAGAAGAGGTCCCGCCGTACCTTGGTTTCGTAGCAGAAACATTTGTTAATTTCTCTTAGGAGTTTATTGGTGCTTGTAACACTATCGGGTTGACTGGATATCGTAACTTCTTAAAAAAAAATTTGAGATATTTTTATATTCTAATATTTGTTAAGGCTCCTACTCCGATGTTCTGATATGTTGGTCTACTTTGAGGTTTTGATGTGCTCGTATGCATACTACTTCGATGTTTTGATATCCTGTACTTCCGATATTATGATATTCGATACACTCCCTTCTCCGATATTCCATCCTTCTTAAGGCTCCAAATCCCTCAACTTCAACATACCATATGTTTTTATCTAGTAGCCCATTTTTTAACTTTTGCATACCATTGGAAAGCATTTCGAGAGCTCTTTCCATTAGGTAGGGTCTAATGTAGGATTGTATCACATTTTCTTCCTCTAAGGTGACTGCAATCTCTCTGCCACACTTTTCTTCTTGAATCTTCTTCTTGTGCTTGGAATGTTGGGTTCCCAACCACCATAGTCATAATTTTATGGCTTCTTAGTAAGCCTACTACTATGATGATTCTCTACCAGAAGACTGCATATATCAATGGATCACCATCGACTCTTGTTGACATCAATTCCAACATTAGCACAACCAACCATTGTCCAACATGTCCCATGTAGAAGGGAATCTACAATGGGATTATGATACTCCAACTCCTCATAGTTAGAGTGCAAATGACCAAGCTCCTATTTCTTCCTCGATTTCTTAATGGTATGCAAATCTGCTAGCTTCCCTACTCTTATGTTATGTTTTTTTTTGTCTATATATAACCTTATTTCCTGGTTTTTTATTTGAGTTTCTCTATAATGAGTAGGTGGGTGATTCCCTTGGTATCCTTGGAAAAAATGACAAAAATATTGCATGGATAGAAGAATCAACATTGTATGGATGGTCAATGTAATTTAGTTTTGAAGACATTTTGAGACCAAAAAAAATTTAATTTACAAAAAAAAATGGGGAAAAGACTATAACTATTTTGAGATGAATTTGAGTCTTTAATACATGATAATTACTAAGAATATTTTAGAATATTACATCGAGGATAAATATTTACCATCCATCTCATAATTATTGATAATAAAATTAAAACTCTCATTATCATATTCCAAAACAAACACTCCACATAAACATAATAATAATGAAAAAAATAAATGAAAAGTTACCATATATTTCGTCAAGTATTCACTATTTTAAAATAATTTTATATAAATTTTTTTTGTATCCCAGAAGAACCCATCATGCCACCTAAGATGTAACTACTAGTAAACCTCTAGGGGTCTATGACCTGTCCTCCTCTCCATAAATCGAGCCATGAATGGGGAGATTTGAACCTTGTATCTCTCTGTTTTCAAATATTTCACATTACTTCGATTAACAATTGAGCTACCCCCTGAAACCAACAATGGAATATTTATAATGAGCTAACCAACCCGCTAAGCCAATTGTCCTTATCATTTTATATAATATTGAAAACAATTTATATAATTTAAAAATATTGGAAAAAATGAAAATAAATGTTTATAAGTTAATAAATTAATAATGTGAAATGGTGAATTGAATAAAAATAGAGAGGTTGAATGGCTCCTATGCGCGGTTGTTCCTTTGCGATGGCTAGGGTTTGACCCTAGTCAATTGTCTCTCCTCCTGTGCTTAAAAATTTCCGATGGTCATTCCTCTTATCGATGTGGTTCCAATTCCCCTCTACTTCTCTGTTGCAACCTTGGTTTCAACGCTCTTTACAATCAAATTGATAAAATATTATATTTTTCCCTGTGTAACAGTATTTCAAGTCACTCCTACTTCTTCAATGGGTAGTATTAAGGGTTTATCTCATTATTTAAATTCAGTTGAGTCTTCCTTCGTAGCAGGTGCTTTCAGATATCTCGCCTCCAAGTATGTCCCTTCTTCTAAGATTTCGCACTTGGATTCCTCAGCAATGGGATAAAACATGGTTTTTGGCTTTGGTAATGCTTTTGTGACTAATAATAAGGTTGTGTTTCCTCCATCATTTAGTGATACTATGAAATCAAACTATATTCCCTCCTTTTCTGGGATGACTATCCACGAAGCCCCTTCAATTGAGGTCCCTCTTGTGGTTGATGCTCTGAATGATGCAAAATTTTTCTCAAAGCCCGACTTGATTTGTAGGTTTAATGGCATGTGTCAAAGGATTTTTTACATTCACTCTTGTATTTATGAGAAATGGAGTCCCTTAATCTCCAATTATTTGAACATCTATCCTCTGGCAAGAGGATTATTTGTTGTAGTTTTTGATAAAGTTGAAGACAGGGTTCTGATTTTTTAATCTAGTCTTTGGTTTTGGGGAAGTGCAAGGATTTCTATTCAACCATGGTATTAGCGCTCCTTAGTTTCCCAAGGCTGAGAAAGGAGACTGAAGGAGGTAACCTCAGACCAACTTTGGATTTGGTAGCTAGCCCTACCAAATCAGAGAGGTATCTCTCTACAATCTCACAACCAATCAAGTGACTGGAGAGAAAAATAGACCTTAGGCTAGATATTCAGCTCACTAGGGTTTGATTTTAGGGTTTTGATAGATCAAGGTCATAGATCTAGGAACTAGGTAAGGGTTTCAAATGATCAGTTGCAGAGATAATATGGGGAAAGGTAGGTATGATTAGTGACACAATTGGGTTGTAATTGTGCTATAGGGTTGAGTAAGAAATATCAAAATGAGCATAAGACTATGAATTCATATATCAGAAGATATGGAACACAAAGATGAAAATATCATCTAAATAAAGCATAAAACTATGAATTCTTCTTAAAAACTAATGAGATGATCATATGAAAGCATGCTAATGATATTAATAAGAATTAAATATTCAATTTGATAATAAAAGAGAGGAAAAAACATTGTCAATAAACATACCACATGAATCCCAAGATAATAATTGCAATTCCTGTTATATTACTGCAAACAATGGTGTACACTAGCTCCAAACCTCTGACTCTCAAGTATCCAACCTTTCATTTGACTTCAATAAAGCTACATATAGATGAAAAAACACATTTCCCCTCTCAGGGGTTGAATCCATCATCCTAGGAATTGATTACAAGATTCTCTCTAACCATGCCAAAACCTAGGGAGGTTAGAAACCAATTCCCTTTTTACACTAACTGATTGAGTTTGATTTTGAAAGTATTAAATTAAAAGGAAATTACTCTAACCATTACTAGAATAATTAATTACATCATGTAAAATCATTGAGATACAAATTACATCCATCAAAGTTGACTTTGACTAAAAAAAACTCGAAATATGGCTTTCCCATAGAAGCGCAACGTGGTCCAACAGAAGCACATAGTGGTTCAGTAGAAGTGCATCATGGTCTTTAAGGAGAGTTTTTGGTTACTTTTATTGATCTCTTATATGAACTGATGGTTCATGAAGATAGCTGAGGATGTGTAGAATGCCACTGAAGCTTCAAGCCTACAAAAATCCACCTCCAAGGCACCTAAAAATCCAATCTCCCAATATTACTCCAGAAACGCATCGTGGGGTCCATAATAGTGGTAGAAACATGAAAAATTGCTAGTTTTTTGCCTTTTTCTTCAAAACTGAGAGTTGACATGAAAAACCAAGCACATATCTATAATGTGGAGGTCAAAATAAACCTGGATATGTATTCCATTTATCATTTCGATTCTCTAAGAATAAGTGCAGCATGGCCAAGTTGCACTTCTGTGCAACAAAATTGCCAGAATTAGCACAAAAATTCAAAAATGACGAAAACTTGTCAAATTTTTCTGCTTCTTTATTTTTTAGTCATGGCCTAGAAAACTAGAGATACATCAGTAAGAAAATCAATATTATCTCTCTTCTTGATCTTGATTAGGGTTTTCTTAAGCCTTATTTTCATGTTCCTAACCCTAATTTTGTAAATTAAGTTCCTGGTGTAATAATGTATTTCCATTTGTCTCTGAAGGTTTGTATCTATGTTGGCCTTGTTTAGTAGTTTCTCCAGGTTTTCATTGATTATCCCAAGCCAAAAATATTTTTCCTCTTCAATCTCTGTTGTTATAGTGTCGTCTAGGTTTTGGTGTACTTTAGGAGGAAATGATTGATTTTCCCGTCTTTCCTGTCTTGCTACTGCTCTTGTCTTTGGCCCCCTTGGTTGTACCTAAACTTATTTTCCTCTATTTGTTCCACATCTATGATAGCCTTGCCCTTATCCTTCTCTGCCATCAAATATGCCTTGTTCAATGAGGGATGATCCCCTTTAGTTCTACTTAGCAATATTCGATTCACTTTGAGCTGCTTGTTCTCTTGCTGTAAAAAGGATACTAGGAAGTTTTCCTTGGCAATATCATCTCTAAGTTCTCTGATCTCTACCTCTTTTTCTTTGATTATTTATTCAGCTGATTTTTATTCATTGTGCTCTTCTAGATCACCCATGTCAAAATCAATGGGTCCTTGCTATTCATTATGCAATGGTGCATCATCTTCACATCCTAATATCTCTTGTCTCATAGTGCTAGGATGAACTCTTTCTTCAATGATAGTCTTCCTAGGCAACATTCTGGCAATTTCAGAGGAAAACACCAATCGTTTACCTCTGCTATAAGTCTTTGTAATCTCTGCCCTAGGTGTCTTTTTCACTGATGGCCTACTTGATGAGCCAACCTCATGTGGCCTAAATGGTGCTAATGGAGTTCTTTGACTATCAGGTTGACTAGTGGTAGGCATAAGAGCAGTCGATTGCATGAATGTCTCCCATGGTATATTAATCGGTGAAAGTTGATGAAGAACTATGATTTTGACCAAAACATGATGAAATAAAATTGCCTAGTGATCTCTCCCTTTGCTTTTCACTTTCTCAGTCATCTTGACTAAGATTATGAATAAGTAATGGGGTAGGTTTAAAGGTTTTATGGAAGTAAAATGCATCAGCAACCTGATGTGATATTGATACAACCTATAAAATCTCCCTTCACAAGTAAAATACTTCATTATCATCTTCATCAAAGGAGCATATCTAACTAACAATTTTCTGAAAGGAAAGTAATGAGTGGGAGCATATTTGTAGTGTGGTTTTAGGAAGACTTTGTAGTTTTCAATATCCAAATCCATCCCCTTAAACAAAATTTATCCTTGGTTAGGGATACCTGTAGATGAAGCTATGCCATTTGCTGATATTATGAATTCCATCCCTGCTATGGTGGTCTTATCCCTCTTGTAATTGGTGGAAAAAACACTGGTCAATTTAGCATGGCATCCCACCTCTTGTATCTTCTCACAAAACCATAGGTAGCCCACATCTCCAAATGATTTCTTGATGAATGATGAAGAATTGATCTCCTGCATATGAGTTGGTTCATATATGGAGATATGCCCTCCTTTGTTACAATTTTCCTTTTCACTGGCCATGGTGTTGGTTTGCATAATAAAAACCCTAGTTTGATAAGAGGGAAGGGTAGGGTGGGATTGGGAAAACATAGGAAAAAGGGCAGCTAGTTTAGGGAAGGAAATGGAGGGGACAGGGACTAGGGAAATTTGTAGGAAAATTCCAGGTGGTAGGGGTAGATGTTAGGGACACATGGGAAGTGGAATATTTTGAAATGAGTGAGGAGAAGAGGGGAAAAAACCAAAAACAAAGTCCTAACCTAGAAACTTAGCAAAAGCACATCGTGGGCTAGGGTTTTTGGGGAAAATAATTGAAATGAAGGATATGAGTATGGGAAATTGTTGGAGGAGGTGTATGAAGTGTGTACAATGGTGTTAGGGTAGGAAAAATAGGATAATTATCTCTGAACTAAATCAAACACCAAGAAAGCTGAAAGCACAACGGAAAACCCTAGGAGAGGGTTTTCATCATTTGTTGAAGGAAAATCACTGCATGAGGACTGACGAGAGGCTATAATTACTTTCTCAGAGTCTTTCAAACTTGTAGATTTACGAATGAATGCTGTTGTGGCTTCCTCTAAGCTCCAAACTAAAAAATGTAGCGTGATGGCCAGAAGTGCAGCGTGCTAGGAAAAAATGTAGCGTGCTTGATGGCAAGTGATTGATGATAGAAAAAATCAGAGTTTTGAAGGCTAAGGTGAAACTCAATGGTGGAGGAGAGTTATAGGAAGATGAAATGAAGTGTTTGAATGCTTGGATGGTCTCTTTATAGCTTGAAAGTTGAATTTTTCTTTTGATGATGATATGACATCACATGTATTTTTTGATAAATGATGTGATGAGGTAGTTTACTGCAACTTTATAAATTTATTTGGCAAGGTTACATCTCCATGAAGGGTAGATGTACCATTGGAATTTGTTTAATACTTTTTTCCCTAATTACTAACTCCCATGATGGTTGTTGAGCCCTGAAATTGTCTTCTCTTTTGCCAACTTTCACCTCATTGCATCATTTCTTTATCATTTCATAAACCTAAAGATCAATGAGAATGATTAAGATTTCTTAAAGGTTGCATAAAAATGATTAAATTATTGTACTTTCATGATTTTGTTGTCTTGATCATTTTTGAACAGTTTAGCTACAAAATACAGGCATTCTGTAGCCAGTCAAGCATTCCGCGGTTGTTTTTGTGTTTAAGTATGTTACAGGTGTCAACTGGAGAAAAGGCACACATGGGTGGATTCCAAATCTTCCCTACATGGTTCCTTCTTATCCACGAGGATTGAATCGATAGCTGGAGGTGTCTAATCCCATGGTCAAACCAAAGATCAAAAAAACTATTTTCTACAGGAATTAGGACTCCTGATTTGCTTTACAGCAAATCACGAGTCCCAAAAGAGTTTCAATTCAATTTTAACTTAAAGATTACACCTGTACCTATTTTTGTTCAATGTTAGTTATGAATTTGCATATAAATTAAACTCTGTAATACCGAGAAAGGACGGTTGATACATATTTTATCATTACAATGATACTCTGTTTTCAAGCACTGTGTTAATAAAAGGAGTTTAGCCTTGATGCTATTTTGAATACAATCTTAAGGAGCTAAAGGATTAATACCGAATTGGTAGTAGAGGGCCCCTGCTATTCGAGGAGGTTTTACATGTTTTCTAGCTAAGTTATTTTCAATTCTGTTTTACTGTCTTTCCTTACTTAGATTGCTTTCTTAAATCATAGTGTTTTAGCATTTCGTTTCATGTCATCTTCTTAGTTAAAGGATCCTCAGTATACTGCAATTAGTCTCCTTCACAAGATCTTCCAATAAACCTTTAATTGAATGAATCAGATTAATTTGTAGTGTTTTGAGTTACTTTTCATTTCATGAATGTTCATTTATAAGTTGTAATATCCATGGATTAGGACTCCTTGTTTTCATCATTTTCTAGTTAAGAATAGAACTTGCAAATAAACTCTGTTTTCATTTATTCATTAACATTTTCCTGTTTTTCCCCTTTACATAGATTTGACTTCAACTTTCTAGTATAGAACATAATACTAAGAACCAAAACATAAAAACCCCAAAAAAACATCAACAAAACACTAAAACAACGAGTAAGAAAAGGGATACTTAGGCACATATAGTGCATTACACTTCATCATTTTACTAGCCCTGGTCGATAATTTATGTTAAAAATTTATGACACTAAATTGACTAAACATTTTGGTGTCGTTTCCGGAGAAGTGTAACTAGGTATCCTTATTTCTTGCATCCCAAAAGCAATGACATGCATAGAGAAACATATTCTAGGGGTATATTTATAAGAGGCAGAAGCTTAATTCCCACAACACCACTCACTCCACCAATACCAAGAAGTAACACACCTCCAACTCAAACCCATATTCCATACTATACTGGTCATAGGCTCCCAGAAGTTTCAATATCATATATCCAATCAGGAAGATCTCCCACTTCATCCACTGAAGAAATTCTAGAGGAAGAAGATCTAAGGACTCCTACAGAAGGGATAACCTTTTTCACTTCCACAGGAGAATATATTCTAGCAGAAGAATTAAAAATCCCTAGTGAAGAGGAAGAGGAGGAATTCTTCTTCAATATACCCTTGATAGAAGAACCAGAAGAATAATTAGTTCTCCATACTGAACCTTATATTAGTTCAGAGGAATCTATCATGGCAGAAGGAGGAGAAGGTGAAGGAGAAATATTTAATGGAGAAAACTTTCTATTTTGGGGAGGCAGAGGTAGAGGAGGAGATAGAGGAAGAGGAAGAGCAAATGAAGAAGGAGGTAGAGGTATAGGAAATGCAAAAGGAAATAGAGGTAGAAGGGGAATTGAAAGCTCCTTTGGATTCCCTATAATAGATGAAGAAACAAATTCTACCATGAAAAATATCTCACCCTCCGTTCTTCCAAATTTTCATGGACTAAAAGGTGAAGACCCTGAGACATTCTTATTTGAATTTGAAGTTCTATGTAGAACTTATGACTATCTTCAGGATGCTAAAAAACTTAAACTATTCCCTTCAACATTGAAAGGAGCAGCATTAAAATGGTTTATGAGTCTAATCACTGGATCTATAGGGACATGGAATGATATGAGGAAAGAATTTCTAGACAGATATTTGGATTACTGTATACCAGTCAACCATAAGGAAGAATTTTTCAAGATGATGTAAAAAGAGGATGAAAATCTGGAAGATTTACTGGAAATATTTAACTATAACATTAAAAGAGAAAAAATGCAAAACTTAGATCAAGACACTTTGAAAGCTCTTTTTTTTAAAACAATTAGGGATGAATGTATAGATATCCTTAACATGATGGGGAAAGGAGATATATCTCAACTTTTATTACCTGATATAGCAGAACTATGTATTAATCTCTCAAGAGGAAAATCTAAAATCTTGAAAGGACCAAGAGACCCTACTCTTGCAAGGGCAAGAAAATCTGCAACTTGAACAGTAAGTAGGACAGAAATAGGGAATATTCTTGATGAATTCAAAATTGATATTCTAGGGAGTCTTACTGAGAAAATAGACACCCTTAAGTTACAAAACAAGCAGAAAGCCAAAACTGATGCCTTAGAAATTATTTGTCCCAAATGTAGGAAGAAGCATGCCTTAAGAGAGTGCCCTTTGGATGCAAAAGTAATAGAGACTTGTGCAATTTTTTCAAAAAAGCATGAGACCAAGAATTGTCCCTCAATCCTTGGCCTTAAAGCTGTCTTTCAAGAAGAAAAAACCACAAATTCCACAGAATCTCTTAATTTTGTCTCTAGAAGACATTGGTAGGGACCTCAAACACAAGGGTTTAATAATCAAATGTATAATCAACCCCCACCAAATTGGAACTCGTGGTAGCAACCTTGGCCCCAATTTCAAAATCAATCTCAACCTTGGGCTCAAGGAACACAAAATCCCTATCGAAGGTTCTCCCAGTATTATCAATATCCACCATGTTATCCATCATATCCATCATTTCCAAATTTTCCTCCTCAACAAAATCCTCAGCAAAATCCACAACATCAAAATCAAAATCAAAATCAAAGTCCACCACTTCCATTACCATTTCCTCAGAAACCAAACCAATTACCTGCCCAGCCAATACCAAACCCCAACAATAAAAACCCTCAGAATGCATATATGATAGAAGGTCAACAATTTCCAACCTATTTGATTACTCATTTAGACCTTAATGATGTTCAACTTAGGTCTGAAAGAATACTTGAAAGGAAGAAGCCTTCTGTAGTTATACAAGAACAAAACAATTCTGAGGAAGATTCTCTACGGGTAAATAAAAGTCTTGAAGAAAGAACATCTCTTCAAGACCAAAATATTGAAAAAGAAAAACAGAAAGAACCAATAATTTCAACTCCTATGTTAGAGCAGCCATCAACATATACTACTACACCTCCTTTTCCTAAAAGACTACAAATTGAAAAAGGTGTGGAGAAACAAATTATGATGCCTAACTATGATTTCCTAGATGAGTTAAGAAATGTTGTATTAAGATTCCATTATTACAAGCCATCAAGGAAATCTCAATCTTAGCAAACACAATAAAGGAGTTGAGTATAAAAAATAGGAAGAAGAATAAAAGAGATAAAGAGAATACAACTAGTAGGAAAAATAGCAGACATAATGATGGGAAATATTTCCATTCCAAAATATCTAGATCCCGGAAATCCAGTTGTTAAGATACATATCAATGGAATTGAAATTACAAACACACTAATTGATCTAGGAGAAGCAATCAATATCATGAATAGGCAAATCATGGAAAAATTAAAACTTCTTAATCTTATTTTTACACCCACACTACTAAAATTAGAAGATAGATCAGTAATCAAACCAAATGGGGTATTAGAAGACATTCCAGTGTCCTTATATTCTTGGGAATATCCTGTGGGTTTCATGATTCTAACTCCTAAAAATGATCTAGGAGGACATCCTATTATTTTAGGAAGACCTTGGTTAGATACAACTAATGCCTTCATTAGCTGTAGATCCGATGATATGTACATCTCTGATGGTAGTTCAACCAATAAATTTACTTTGTATCCTCAAGCAAGAAAAATCACATAAATAGATGATACTCAATGGATTGATGATGAAGAAGATATACAACCAATCTTCACTATTTCAGAAATTAGTGAAGATAGTCAGATTCTGAATGCCTTAGAAAATCATGAATCTTCTTTAGAATACAAACATGAAAAATTTCAAGAAGAATCCAATATTGAGTTTTTTTCATCAAGACAAATGTCTCTTTACTCCATGGAAGAATTTGGTAGCTCTACAATTGAGATATTTCCAGGAAAAACTTTAAACATAAACAAAAACCTAGAAAAATTTCAACAGGAAAAGCTAGTCAAAATATTACAAAGACATTCTTCCGCATATGCATGGGAGTACACTGATATGAAAGGGATTAACCCTAAGACTTTCACTCATCATATCTACGTAGAGGAAAATTGTAACCAGTCAGACAGCCTCAGAGAAGGATGAATCCAAATCTTAGGGAGATTGTTAAAGAAGAGTTGCAGAAATTGTTAAATGTCAACTTTATTTATCCCATTTTAGATAGTCAATGGGTTTCTCCTTTGGTGATTTTACCCAATAAAAATGGTAAATGGAGGGTATGCATTGACTACCGAGAATTAAACAAAGCTACTCTTAAAGATCATTTTCCTTTACCTTTCATAGATCAGGTGTTAGATACATTAGCAGGAAAAAAGTACTTTTCATTTTTGTATGGTTTTAGTGGTTATAATCAAATTCAAGTTGCACTTGAGGATCGATATAAAACCACATTTACCTGTCCTTGGGGTACCTATGCCTACCGAGTATTTCCTTTTGGATTGTGCAATGCACCTGCAACATTCCAAAGGTCAGTATTGGGAATATTTTCAGATCTAATACATGACTATGTATAATTATACGTGGATGACTTCACAGTCTATGGAAACACATTTAAAGAAGCCTTAGAAAACATGGAAAAAGTTCTAAAAAGATGTAAAGAAGCAAACCTTTCATTAAGTCATGAAAAATGTTTCATGATGTTTACTGAAGAGATTGTCTTAGGACATCATATTTCAGGAGATGAGATTAGAGTTGATGAGTCAAAATTTGATGTCATCTCTAGACTATTAGTTCCAATTTATTAGAAATATGTTAGGAGTTTTCTAGGATTTACAGGATATTACAGAAGATTTATAAAAAACTTCACCAAAATAGCATCTCCACTTTTCAAACTACTCACCAAGGACTATGAATTCAATTGGAATCCTGACTGCCAATTAGCATTTGAAACCCTGAAAACAAAAATCTCTGAAGCACCTATTTTAAGGGGACCTAACTGGAAATTACCTTTTCACATCTCGACAGATGCCTCAGATACAGCTTTAGGAGCTATGTTGGGACAAAAAGACCCAATCCCTTATGTCATCTACTATACAAGTAAAAATTTGACTCCTTCAGAGTTGAATTATATTGTAACTGAAAAAGAGTTCTTAACTCTTTTTCATGCTATAAATAAATTCAGACATTATATAACAGGCTATGAAACTTTGATTCACACAGATCACTCTACAATTAGGTATTTAATGAATAAATTAGTTACTAATGGCAGAGTCATAAGATGGTTATTTATTTTACAATAATTTAACATCATCATTCTAGATAGGCCTGGAAAATGAAATACAGTGGTGGATGTCCTATCTAGACTCCAAAACATTAAAGACAATACTCCAGTTGAAGATAAATTCCCTGATGAATATCTCTTTTCAATCACTACTCAAACTCCTTGGTTTGCTGACATTGCCAATTATCTAGTTTCAAGAAAATTTACTTCAATTATGAATGCAAGAGATAAAATAAAAATCATTTATGATAGTGCAAAATATTCATGGATTGCTAATGAATTATACAAGACAGGTCTAGACTTTATTATCAGAAGATGTGTTCGAGAAGATGAGATGCCTGAGATTCTCAAGGAATGTCATGATGAACCTTGTGGTGGACACTTTGCTGATAAGAGGACAGCTTATAAGATCCTTCATCTAGGATATTATTGGCCATCCCTCTTTAAAGATGCTAAAGAGTATGTCAAAAGGTGTGACAATTTCCAAAGGGTAGGGAAACCTTCCCCTTCAGGTGAAACGCCATTACAACCTCAGGTACATATTGAACCTTTTGAGAAATGGGCTTTGGATTTTGTAGGACCTATTAATCCTCCATCAAAACAAAATAAGTATATCTTACTTTGCACTTATTATGTTACCTAATGGGTAGAAGCCAAGGAATTACAATCTGCTAATGAAGCACCTGTAGTTAATTTTATTTTTGAGGATATTTTTACTCGTTTTGGTGTCCCAAGAGAAATTGTTACAGATCAAGGAGCTCAATTCACATCAAATATGGTGGAGAAAATGGTAAAGAATTACAAAATCAGACACGGGAAATCCACTCCCTACCATCCACAAGAAAATGGCCAAGTGGAATCTACCAATAAGGTGATTGAAGGGATCCTTACAAAGACTGTTCATTTACATAGAAGAGATTGGGCAGAAAGGCTTCCTGAAGCCTTATGGGCCTACAGAACTACATGGAGAAACACAACAGGGCACACTCCTTATGAACTTGTTTATGGAAAACAAGTCTTGTTTCCCATAGAGTTTCAAATCCAAACTTTCAAGATGGTAGTCCAACTAGGACTTGATTTGACCGAAGCACATGCTGGAGCAAATTAACGAATTGGATGAGATCAGAAAAGATGCAGTCCAAAGAGAAAGCATAGTCCAACAACAAAGGGCTAGATGGCATGATAAATATATCAAAGAAAATAAATTTAAAGAAGGTGACTGGGTACTCTTGTTTGACTCAAAATTCAAGGATTTTCAAGGTAAATTTCAAACCCATTGGCTTGAGCCATATGAAATTGAGAAAATATTTGAAAATGGAGCAATAAAGATCAGAACAATAGATGAAGGGAAGGTAGCATTTCTTGTAAATGGACACAGACTGAAATTGTATCATAAGCCACTTTCAAGAGAAGAATTTGTCAAGGAATTCCAAGATAACATTGATATGAAGTTAGTGAAGAATAATTCTTCTTCTTCACTAACTTAGTTGTATTTTTCTTCAATAAAAAAAAAAAAAAAAAAAAAAAAAGTATAAATATGAAAACCAATCAGTGATTGGCATGTTTATGCAGAAATTACAGGGTGAAAATCAAAATTTTTCTGACACTCTATACTTTCAATTTTTCTTTTTTTTGCAACCAAGTATTCATAAAAACAAGTTGCAGGTTCATTTTTCACTCCATACTTCACTTAATTCATACTTCATTCCATTCCATAATTTCATTTCATACTTCCATTACATTCCATTCCACATTCATGTTCCATCTCATTCCACATTCATGTTCCATCTCATTCCATTCCATATCCATATTTCATAATCTTCTGACAGGTAATCCTGTTCTGAAGCTAATTGACTCTACAAGCCTACTTCAATAAAAAAAGGATGATATGCAAAGGAGATTATGGAGCTTAAAAGATCAACATTTTTCAAAATGAAGGACAAACACAACAAGCAGAAAAACCAAAAGGTTTGAGGTAAATTGTGCAAAGTTATTTTGATAGCAAAACATGAAAAAGTACAATATGCTTAAATCATATGTTTCCTAAGTTAATCTATCATTCGAATTGATCCTTCCTTATCATAAAAACACCTCGACCATATCCCTTACCTTCCGCTCCATAAATGTTCATCATTAATTAAATGATTAACGGTCAAAACTTAGATGTGACCTATTAGGTCACGTCCTTAGATCCTATCATTTATTGATGATTTTTAAAATCATCATAAATCTCTTCGCGGTATTTCATTCCATATCAAACCCTCAACCCTATCATTTTCATCATTTTCCATTACCTTGTTCATTCACCACCGCATTCACTTACTGCCATTACATTTTGTAGCCAGTTCATCTGTAGAAACAGAGAAGTCATTTTAAGGACAAAACATCCTTCCGCAGCTACTCTTTCTTCAGACACAGGATCAGAGACAGAGCAGTAGACCTAAGCCAAGGAAAGGAAGAAATCTATAACATGTGAGGGTAGATTCGGTACCATGTATGTCTACCATATTAGACTGATGATGAATTTCTTAGATGATGAAATAAATCTACCTTTCTTCCTACTTAATAGTTTGCAAAGAATGGCCTCTAATGTTCAGAAAAGACTCCAATTCCTAGAAACTACTCTGCACCACCATTGCCTAATTAAAATACCGATTGAGTTCCATTTGAAGAAATTAGGAGACAATTGGGAAGAGTTTCTTCTAAGAAACCATTTTCAAGAACCAGAGGAAACACTATCTAATGAAGAACCTGTAAGAAGAAGTAGGAGAGGAAAAATTGATAAAGCTGTTGAAATCAAACATGATACATCAACACAGGAAGATAGTGAAGAAGTAATCTCTGAAAATTTGACAAAGATCAGGAAACAGATCAGGGTTAAAAGAAAAGATAAATTAACAAGTGAATGTGATGAAGAAAAAGATGAAAATCCGCCCAAATTAAGGAAAAGCTCTAGAATTAAAAGCATGGTGAAAAAGACATGGATTAAGGAAACAGGAGTTATAAATATTGAAGAAGAAGAAACTCAAATCAAAACACCAGTTTATAGATCTCCTTTACAACAGTCTGAAGAAGAACCTAACAGAGTAACCCCGGATATAGATCCAGCCCAACCACAGATTTATGACCATGTGAAATCACTAGAAAGAAGGGCCTCGGAAAATCAAGAAAGATCTCTCAGTCCACAAGAACCTCCAATAGAAATCTTGAAAAAAGACAATTATAAATTGGAGATACTAAACAGACATATCAAAAATGAAAATGAAATCTTAAGAGATCAGGTCAAATTGAAGAATGGCATGAACAACGCACTCTCTCTACAAATGAGAACACTGTATAAAGCAAACATGAAGCTAAAGAAGAAAAATAAGAAACTGAACAAGGCACTCATAGATCTTAGGTTCAAATTATCCATGAGGAAATCCAAAATGGTATTGACTACCAAAGAAGCAGAAAAAGGAGGTTGGATGTTCTTGCAGAAGTTTCAGAGCACATGGAATAATGTTTTGATGAAGTTGCATGAGGACATGCAAGTGTTTTGCAGTGGGGGTATGTTGAGCCCTAAAATTTTCTTCTCTTTTTCCAACTTTCACCTCATTTCATCATTTCTTTATCATTTCATAAACCTAAAGATCAATAATAATGATTAATATTGCTTAAAGGGTGCGTACAAATAATTAACTTATTGTACTTTCGTGATTTTTTTTGTCTTAATAATTTTTGAACAGTTTAGCTACAGAATACAGGCATTCTATAGCCAGTCAAGCATTCCGCAACTATTTTTGTGTTTAAGTATGTTACAGGTGTCAACTGGAGAAAAGGCACACATGGGTGGATTCCAAATATTCCCTACATGGTTCCTTCTTATCCACGAGGATTGAATCGATAGCTAGAGGTGTCTAAGCCCATGGTCAAAGAAAAGGTCAAAGAAACTGTTTTCTACAGGAATTAGGACTCCTGATTTGCGTTACAGCGAATCATGAGTCCCAAAAGGGTTTCAATTTAATTTTAACTTAAAGATTACACCTATACCTATTTTTGTTCGATGTTGGTTATGAATTTGCATATAAATTAAGCTCTGTAATACCGAGAAAGGATGGTTGATACATATTTTATCATTACAGTGATACTCTGTTTTCAAGCACTGTGTTAATAAAAGGAGTTTAGCCTTGATGTTGTTTTGAATACAATCTTAAGGAGCTAAAGGATTAATACTGAATTGGTAGCAGAGGGTCCCTGCTATTCGAGGAGGTTTTACATGTTTTATAACTAAGTTATTTTCAATTATGTTTCACTATCTTTCCTTACTTAGATTGCTTTCTTAAATCATAGTTTTTTAGCATTTTGTTTCATGTCATCTTCTTAGTTAAAGGATAATAAGTATATTGTAATTAGTCTCTTTCACAAGCTCTTCCAATAAATCTCTATTAAATGAATGGGATTCAGTTGTAATATTCTGATTTATTAGCATTCATTTTCTGTTATTTAGTTAAATAGAATATCCTCATCATACTGCAATTAGTCTCTTTCATAAGCTCTTCCAATAAATCTTTAATTCATGAATGAGATTTAGTTGTAATATTATGAGTTATTGATTGTTTCATTTCATAGAAGATCCTTATCACATTATAGTTAAACTCTTTCTCAAGCTCTTCCAATAAACCTTTATCAAATGAATGAGATTTCTCTGTAATGTTCTAAGTTACTGATTGTTTCAGAATTTCCCTTTTGTGTTTTGGGAGATCCTCATTGCACTAGAATTAATCTTTTTCACAAGCTCTTCCAATAAACCTTTAATTGAATGAATCAGATTAAGTTGTAGTGTTTTGAGTTACTTTTCATTTCATGAATGTTCATTTAGAAGTTGTAATATCCATGGATTAGGACTCCTTGTTTTCATCATTTTCTAGTTAAGAACGGAACTTGCAAATAAACTCTATTTTCATTTATTCATTAACATTTTCTTGTTTTTCCTCTTTACATAGATTTAACTTCACCTTTCTACTATAGAACATAACACTAAGAACCAAAACATAAAAACCCCAAAAAAACATCAAAAAAACACTAAAACAACGAGGTAAGAAAAGGGATACTTAGGTAAATACAGTGCATTACACTTCATCAATTTACTAGCCCTGGTCGATAATTTATGTTAACAATTTAGGACACTAAATTGACTAAACAATGGTGATGATGGTGAATAAGGTGATGACATGACTCCCTACATGACTGATGATGACTTGACCTAATGATGACACCAAATTCATATGTGAAACCATGATTTGGAATTTTGAACCTTTGTAATATGCGGATTATAATTTGATGACCAAAATGATGAGCAAGACACTCTTTTGATGCCCTATCACAAGGAGTGATGACATGACCATGACGAAATTTTATGACCTTGAAAATGGAGGGAGAAATAGCAATAACTAGACATTGACCAATCATCATATTTTATTTGAAACTATAACAATTTTACCTAGGACCCTATTAAATGACATTAAAAGAGTACATTTGATCACTGGTGACTCATAGACACTAACACCTAGTTCCCTTGCTTTGATCCTCATTCAACTTCAATCTATACAACTTTGGTTTTGGTAAGGCATCCCAACCTCCCTTTCAATATGTAGAATCTCTCTTTTTTGGCAACAATTTGTAATGCCTTAGGTAAATTCTATAGCCAAACACTACCCGAAGCCGACACACACTCAAATTTGTGTGGAAATGGATTTTATCAAAGGCTTTTATGCTAAAATAAAGCTTCTAGATCTTATCTAATTTTAGGTGCAAAAAATGGGCTACGAGAATATTTCTTTTCATTGTAGAGATTTTATGAAACTAGGCATTCTCTAAAATATTTCTCCAAAGTTGGGAAGAACAAATTACAGAAAAACAACCAAAATCCAAGATGGTGGGATGGTGCTAGTGCAGATCATTATATTGTCTTTAAAGAGGATCCTCCTTCAGTTTGTAATGAGGAAAATCTACAAAATGACAAGAAACCTTCAAAGGTCAAGAATAATCCTACTAAAGATTAGGATTTTTGTGAATCATTAATTCTCTGAAAGTTGGTTCTCAAAGTGCTCCTTCAAAGAATTTTCTTGTAGAAAAGAATTATGAGATTGAACATCCATCAAATGGTAAGGTAAAATCTTCTAAATACATTTCCTTTTAGGCTATCACTCTTGAAAATGAGTTAAAACAAGCTCCATATTGGGTTGATTAAGTAGATGTGGGAGAGTCTTCATTGGATCCAAAGAATGAAACTATCAGTAAAGATCAATCAAGGAATGGCCGCAAGATGAATCCTCCAGAAAAATTGGGTCGGATCCAAATTGGAAAAAACACAAAAATAAACTCTCCAAGGATAACGAGAAGGAAATAAAAAATAAAATAACATCAAGTTGAGAATGGGATGCAAATACATTTGGATTTTAGGGGACTTTTGGAAAGTTTTCAGTTGGAATGGAAGCAAATTTTATGTGTTATGGAGTTCTCAAGTGATGATTTGGGTTGATCTTGCGCTCTCAATCGAAAATCCTTAAGAAATTTTGATATCTCTTGTTCTTAAATGATTTTTAATGGTTTTGGGATGAATCCCAACATTATTAATATAATATATTATACACATTTCTTTAAAAACTAAGAATCATGTTAAATGTTGAATCTATAAAATTTAAATATTTTAGGTTTCACTTCTTATTTTTCTTTTCTTTTTTTAATTAAATAATATGATTTTGGGTTATATTTCAAATTTTTATTTAAATTGTATTTTTTAACATATAAATAAATTATATTTTTTAATAATTTCTAGCAAGAAAATAGAAAAAAAAATTATAGATGTGTTATTTTTTAATATAATTTCTAAAATTTTAATTTAATTATCAATATTTATTAAGTGGATGGTAGAGATTTAACTTCTAAGAATCTATCCTTTTAATTAAATTGATTAACTTATGGTTTTTGGAACATGTGCTATTAGTAAACTATGATATGGATCCATAGTATTGTAACAAAGTCTATTTATAAATTAAAAATCTAAACACACAAGTAGAGATGAATATCCATTGTTTTTTTTTTACAGAAATGGATATGGATTTATATTAGATATTGGCCCAAATGCCTTTCACCGGTTACAATAGATCGGGCATAGCCCTTGAACTTGCTTCGACTAACTGATCATAGGCCCCAAAATTTGGAGATCCGTGTTTTTTACTCGAGACTAGAGAATCTATCTCCGTTAATTTTCCTATCTTAAATGTACAAACAAACTGTTTCAAAATAATCCAGTAAAACATAACTCTAAATTAAGGGATGGAGTCCCACTCCACAATACCGTCTTTCAAGAGAGAGCCAGCGGGAAGTGGCACCGCCCTGTTGGCTTCCAGATCAGCATCTTTATTGTTCCCCCTCAAAACATGAAGGAAGTTTGCAGTCTGAAAATATTTCACCAGAATTCTAATTCTTGAAATCACTCTTGCCAATCTAAGATCTGCAGGAGAAGAAACCTCCAATAAAACTTTAATAATGGACTGAGAATCTCCTATAATATTAACCTCTGAGAGACCAAAGGCCTTAGCTTGCTTGAGACCTTGAAGAAGAGCCAAGGCTTCTGCTTGAATGTTGGTGGAATGACCTAACCCCACTCGAACTTAGTCACAATTCTTCCCTCCTTATTCTTTATAACTCCTCTAGCCCCAGCCAATCCGGGATTTCCTTTCGCTACCCCGTCGAAGAACAGAGAGTATCTGGATTGCCTGATGAGAAAATCAAATAGTTCATTCTCCTTTCCTCTGAATTGCCACTCTTTTGTATCCTTGTGATGCCTTGCTTCTCCAGAGAATTGGAGATCCAACGAGGCACCCCAGTCAAGGTCTTGCTGACTTAGATTCGAGTCCGACAAATTCTCCCCCAGACTTTCTTTCCAAAGACTTTTTATTTTGATGATAGTGAACTGCGGATTTAAGATTTCATCTCTGAAGACTCTTCTGTTTCTCTCCAGCCAGATTTTCCAGCAGATAAATTTCGGCAAGGAGAGCTAAGAGGCTTTAAAACTTTCATTTTTTGGGAGCGTTTCTGGGTAGAAGTTTCGCCATTTGGCAAATAAGTCAGGGATAGACGTTGGTAAGATGAACTCTGTTTTCCAATGGCTCAAGAGGTTCTGCCAGATTTCTTTTGAGAATTTGCAGTCCAAGATAATGTGTTGGGCATTCTCTTCACTGTCACAACACAAGTGGCATCGTGAGGGACCTTGGAACCCTTTCTTCTTCAATCTGTCTTCAGTTAAAATTTCTTTGTGGCATAACAGCCAGCAGAATGAGTCAACTTTTGGCATGGATTTGTAAGTCCAGAGCCCCTTCCACACAGCAGGGTCAGGAGGGATGTGTGGACGATCTTGGAGGCTTTTTTACCCCTACGCAAAAGTATATAGCCCCGGGGCGGCTCCCCAACCGCAGGCGTCCTTCCTACCAACGCATAGAGGTGCCTTACCGTGCAGCAGAGTGAGAAGGAGGTCACGTTCTTGAATCAGCTCTGGAGGAACAGGCAGGAGTCTCCATCGCAGCCAGTTGTTGCCTGCCCATAGCGAAATGTCCCATAGAGAAACGCAACCTGCTCGGTCCAGCCACGGTCGCAGCGCTTGCAGAGAACTATAGCTCGATAATGGAGGATGCAT
The DNA here is from genome assembly GCA_034641835.2 of Pinus albicaulis. NCBI lineage: Eukaryota > Viridiplantae > Streptophyta > Pinopsida > Pinales > Pinaceae > Pinus > Pinus albicaulis. Next base: position 251,737,353 of record CM076581.1, read on the forward strand.
CATGATGCTGTCATCCCATATTCTGATTTCTTTTCCATTGCCAGGAATCCAATACGCTCTGTCTCTGATTAAAGGAGCTGCTTTGAGACAGATTTTGATCAGTTGCGAACCAGAGGTGGGCAGTGAGGTTTCCAAGCATCTTTTCCGTTTCCCCATGAAATACTTCCTCCATAAAGCTCTTTGCGCCCACCCTGGGTGTGGACCAATGATTCTCCAGAAAATCTTGGCTCCCATGGCTGTGTTTTGGAGGCTGAGATCTTTAAAGTTTAGGCCTCCTTCATTCTGAGGCTTACAGATTTTCTCCCAACTTACCAAGGGGATTTTCCTATCATTGTGTTTGCCGCCTTTCCAGAAGAATTTGCGGATGAAGGCTTCCATTTTTTTGATGATGCCAATGGGAGCAAGGATCACAGAGAATTGAAAAATGGGGAGACTACTGAGAACAGATTTGATGAGGACAATTTTGCCGGCAAGGTTTAACCATGAGAATCCCCATGCTTGAATTTTAGCCTTGAATTTATCCAGAAGAGGAATCCAATCTCTGCTGTAAGCTATTTTTCGGAAGATAGGAAGGCCCAGGTAGGTAAAAGAGGTCCAACTGAGGGAGGCAGAAAAGCCAAGGATTCTGGTGATGGCCGAAAGAATGGAGGCAGAGATATTCCAACAAAAAACTTTGCATTTACCTTTGTTCAAACTGCTGCCCGTAGCTTCGCTGTAATCATCCAGAACCTCCTTGAACATTAAGGATGATCTGACAGAGGCAGCCCCTAATAAGAGGGTATCATCAGCAAACAAAGTATGATTAACATTTTTAACTCCTCTGGCTATGTTGAGCCCCAGGATCTCTTGATCAACCAATTTCTTGTCAAGATAGAAGCTTAGGACAGAAACATGGAGGACAAAGAGAAGCAGAGAGAGGGGGCAGCCCTGCCTAAGCCCTCTAGAGGCTTTGAAAAAGCCAGTTGCTCTCCCGTTCACCAAAGGAGCGATCCAAGGATCGACAATACAAGCGCGGATCCAATTGATAAAGCCCATTCCAAAGCCAAATTTATGTAGGACTTCCCAAAGAAAACTGAGTCTGACACGATCAAAAGCATTTGCCAAGTCTAGTTTAATTACGATACCTTTCTCTTTGCGGAGTTGGCTCGAATGTATCGCCTCTTGGACAAGAATGAAATTGTCAGCAAGTTGTCTCCCCTGAACAAACCCGCCTTGATTTTCCGGAATGATGGCAGGGAGGATGCCTTTTAGCCTATTTTCAATCACCTTTGTGATTATTTTATATCCAATATTACAAAGAGAGATGGGGCGGAACCGATTAAAATCTTTAGCACCCTTTTCCTTGGGTATCATAGCAAGGAAGGCAGAATTAGTGCTACCCCCTATTTTCTGGAAATTTTGAGATTTCAAGATCATTTTGCAGAGGTCTTTCTCCACAATTGGCCAACAGGTTTGAAGGAATCTTGCAGTGAAGCCATCCGGGCCTGGGGCTTTGTCGGGCTCCATGTCGGAGAGAGCATCTTTTATTTCTTTTATAGAGATCTTAGCTTCTAGATGTTGATTCATTAGAGGGGAGATAATAGAAGGAACCGCCTCCAAAAATTTAGAGTTTGGGTCAGTCACTCCCTCTTCTCTGTACAAATTTTTAAAGTGGCTGAAAGCTGCTCTCTTTATGCTCCCAAAGTCTTTGTGAGTCGAGTTTCCTTCTTTGATTTCTGCAATAGAATTGAAGCTCTTTCTAGCTTGAGCTTGTTTATGAAAGAAGGCGGAGTTTCTGTCTCCCGCTTTAAGCCATAAACTCCTAGACTTTTGTCTCCAATGCTCTTCCTCCGAAAGGCAGGCTTTATGAAAGGTTTGCTGAAGCTCAGCTTCCTTATCTAATACTTCTTTAGTGATTTCTACATCTTCATTTTGAGCGTGATGCTAAGCAAGTCTGTCTTGGGCCTGCTTTCTCTCATTTGAAGGGGAGGGGAGAGATTTGGCCCATGTTTTAAGAACAGCTTTCAGTCTTCTAAGTTTTTCTTCCCAGATGAAGAAAGGTGAACCCTTCACTGGCACTTTACAGCTGTCTTGAACTAAATTCAGGAACTCGGGATCCTTGAACCAAAGAGGATTGAATCTGAAAGGTATGGGACCAAGATCCATGTGATCCAACATCTCAAGCATAATAGGCTTATGATCTGAAACACTGCAAGGGAGGATCTGCAATCTGGATTCTAAACCCAACAAAAGAAAAGAACTCTGCACTAAACATCTATCAAGTCTAGCAGCAATGTGACCGGGGCCTATTCTTTTATTGGACCAGGTATACTTACCATTTTCTGAGGGGATATCGAGAAGATCCCAGTCCTGCATGAGATCCTCCACCCACTCCCTTGCTGGGTCCCTTACGATTGTGCCTCCTCGCTTTTCCTCCATGCGTAGAGTGAGATTTAGATCACCCGCAATAATGATTTTTTCCAAGTTCTCTGACTCCAACAGATGTCTGACGGAATCCCAACACTCCCTTTTCTCCCCTATATTTACTGGGACGTAGACATTAAAAAGGCAGAAAGTCTCCCTCGAGTCCACCGGTTGAAGCTTCAAAAACAGCCAGTGGGTATTGAGTGTCTCAGAGACCAACCTATACTTGAGAGGATTCCAAAGAGAGCCCAGCCCCCCAGAGGCTCCCCGTGCTGAAACTGCTTGGCCTTTGCTTCCATTCCAAAAAATTTTACTGGTTTGGAGGAACTCATTTCCCTCCATTTTGGTCTCCTGGATCAAAAGAATATCTGGGGCTTCTCTTCTAATAAGACTTCTCATTCCTTCTTCTTTCACTTTACTCCCCATTCCTCTGCAATTCCAGGAGACGATCTTCATCATTTATTTTTATGATGGTGGGCTCCCTTGGAGCCCTGCGCTTGATTTTTAGGTATCTTCGGATTTTTTCCTAGAATTTTCTCCAGAGTGGGCTAGCAACCCTGAAGCTTGTCTTTGTAAGTTTCCTGGTCTCTCTTTTCTCTGGCAGATTTGCGGCCCCTTGCTGATCTTCTGACCGATGTTTGCGTATCTCCTATTTCTCCTTACTCCTCTGACTCTTCTAAATCATGTTCCTCCTCGGAGGCTTCTATTTGCTTATCCTTATTTCTTGCTGTGGCACTTTCCTCAGGTCTTGATCCTGCTGAGGCCATTTTTTCTGAGGGTTTATCTTGCCTATCCTCTTCCTGAGGAACCTCTTCTTCAAAGCTTAAGAACTCATACCTGTTTTTTTGACTTGATGGCTGAGGTACATTTTGGGCGGATGCAGGCTGGGGGCCTTGGTCATTTGGGGCCCCAGATTTCTTGTGTGAGGTCTTTGACCGCTTAACTTGATTCCAACCATCTTCCTTTCCTTTCTCTGCTTCCCCTTTGTTCGGACACCCTCTTGCAAAATGACCGTAGATGTGACATTTACGGCATTTGAAAGGGAGCTGTTCATATTCCAGCACTTGCACACGCGTCCAACTGCCAAACTTTATTTTGATAGCCTCCGGAAGCCCCACTTCTAAGTCCACCTCGACACAGATTCGGGTGCAATCATACTGATCGTTGTTGTTTGCTCTGTCAATGAACTTTCCCAACGTATTGCCTATGTGCTTGAGGGAATCCCAGTTCCAACAATGGACAGGAAGATTTGGGAGCTGAACCCAGACAGGGACTGCCGTCGGGACATCCACGGCCGGATCGAAGTCTGGGGTCCATTTATTGAGGTAGAGACCCTGAGGGCCCATGAAATAGGGCCCATTCCTGAAGATCAAGTCTTTGCCCTCATTAGAGTTGAACTCAAACAGGAAGTAGCCTCTTCCCAGGAAATATAAAGTGACTTTGTTCTTGATCAGCGGGATCCAGTTCTTAACAACCCAATTTTCCGTTGATTTTGGCGAGGGCCAAAGGCCCGTGAACTGACCCACCAGGGCACGATCTGCCAGGGACAAAGCGACCTGGATCGGGCCCTCAGGAGGAAGGATGACCTCAGGAACATCAGCAATTTTTTTGACAAACTTGGCAGCTTCAGACTTCTTCTTCTTGGGCAACGAAGCTAACAAAGAGGAGAAAGCAACTTTAGCATCAGGGGGAGAAGAAAGCGAAGGACCGAGGGGCGAGCCCTGGTTCTCCATGGCCATGAAGAGCAGATCAGCAGAAACACTCCCAAGTTGTACAAAACAAAAACGGAAGACGTAGCATCTCAGAGCCGAAGAGAAGCACGAAAGAACCTGGGCGCGAGCAGCTGGGCGCAGCAGGCACAACGGGATGCGAAGCAGGAGGCAGCAGGAACAGCAGGAGCAGGGGCCCTGCGAGAGCAGGAGCAGCCGCAGGGGCAGCAACGCAGGGGCTGCAGTGCAGGGGCAGCAACGCAAGGGCGATGGCAGCGTAGCTAGGTTTCCCAAAGATGAATATCCATTGTTAAGAATCTTGTTAGGTGTTTTTTAAATGTATGTATTTTCAAGTTATATTGTTTGTATTATTATTATGATTAATAATGATAATTTAAAATAAGCCCAGAGGGGAAGCTAAATCGAGGATCACCATGATAATGATGAGTTAGGTCTTGAGAGGTTGTGGGTTCAAATCACATGGGTTAGGAAAAAAATTAAAAATTAAAATAAAAATTCTTGTCCCATAAGGCACTCTCTCGTGTAAAGGTCTCTTGTGAAAAACTCAGCGAGAAAAAAATCTAGCCATGGGAAGGGCTGGCGCAATCACGTTTTGATGGCTTAGATGCCCGAGACTAGAAGTTGGATGTGTGATTCATCTCAAAAGTCACATAACTCAACAATAAATAAATAATTTTAAAAAAAATTATAATTTATTTCACTGTCATTCTAATAAAAGTTAATATTTATAATTGTTTATTATATTACATTGCAATCTATTCAACGTGACATTGCAACATTGAGTAAATTAGGTTTAATATTGTGGTTTATAATATTGGATTCAGGGTTTATAATCTTAAGGTTTGTAATCATAAGATTTATAATATTCATCTTAGGGTTTTTCATCCTTTGGGTTTATAATATTAATTCTAGGTTTTTAATCCCTTAGGTTTATAATAAAACTAATATGGTTTAATATTATTCCCTTGGGTTTATTAATCCCTAATATTTATAATAATACTTTATGGTTCTTAGGGTTTATAATCTCTTGGCCTTATAATATTAATCATAGGGTTTAGTATTGGTCCATTAGGTTAATAATTCCTTATGATTTATAATATTAATCTTAGTGCCTATATTCATAAGGTTGAATATTGATCCTAGAGTTTATAATATTAATCCTTATGCTTAATATTAAACCATTGGTTTTATAATTTCTTAGGTTTTTAATATTAATAAATGTTTTGGTTTATTATCCCTTCCCTTGAGTTTATAATGATAAACCCTTAGGTTTCTAACATTAATCCCTTGGATTTTGATCCTTAGGGTTTATAATATTAGTCTTTTGGGTTTTTAATCCCTTGAATTTATAATATTAATCCCAAGGGTTTATAATATCAATCCCTTGGTTTAATAATATTAATTCTTTGGGTTAATTAATCCCTTGGGTTATTTCATTTTAATTATATATATATATATATAATGAATTTAAGTATGAGGGGTTTCCGCAGTGCATTACATTAGATATAATTTTTGGGATTCAACTGCGTTAAGTAAGTCATTCATCTATGGTCATTTTCATGAGAGGTAGTCATAACTGACTAATTTCTCATGATTTTTGAATAGTCCACTTAGGACTCATTGCGTCAGGTGATGCTCACAGGGGTGAAGAAGTGGGATTGAAACTAGTGAAATGAATCACATAGTGTCAATCATCACTTCCGGGGCTTGCACATGGGCTTGATTGTGAGGAAAACTCCACAGTTAAATGTGCTTGAGCTAGAGGCGTTTTGGGATGGGTGACCTCCCGGGAAGTCCCGGTTATCGGGTGCAAGCCCCGAAAGTGATGATTGACGCTATGTGATTCATTTCACTAGTTTCAATCCCACTTCTTCTCCCCTGTGAGCATCACCCAATGCAATGAGTGCTAAGTGGACTATGTTAAATGTTAATTATATTGTAGTTTGAAATATAACTAATAAAATATTTATATTATATTATATAATAACATAATAACCTTGTCCCGAGGATGAACCACATTAGTTGGTTCATATTCTATTGATATATAATATAATATTAGTACTATAACCATAAATATATAACTATAAATTGCACCACATGTTGCAAAGGAAATTTCGTAAGGCCATAGCATATAAAATACTAGCACAGAAGAAAGAAGCCATAGCATATAAAATACTAGCATATAAGAAAGAAGCAAATATGGATCCACTGGTATCTCTGAAGGGAAGAAGCTAATGGAAAATAAAAAGGACCTTCCATTGGATGATTAAACTTGCATGTTGGTCCAAACTTACGTATACCATAATGGTTGTAATAGGTGCTAGTCCATCATTTATGTGTAATGTCATTATTGTTCATCTTAAGGTTTTTAGGTTGCTTATTTTCTCTAGTATAATCAAACCCTTTATATCAAATTTTTCCCTTACTTCTATTGCATTCACACCTATAATTGGGTTTTGTACACATGCTTTTCTAAATTCCTTGTGTTCTAACTTAAGAATAGGGAAATTTCTATTAGGAAAAACAAAAATAGGATAAGGATCATCAATCAAATTTAAATGGTCTTTCTTTTTCATTGGATGAAATTGTGCAATTAATAACCTTCCATCTTTCTTGAATGCCCGTGTTTTGATGAAAGAATCATGTAATTTATCCAAATTTATGATTCCCCTATCAAGAAAATCTTGGAGCCATGATGTAGCACTTCCTTAAAAGTAAAGAGAAAAGAATTTCGTGACAACATATTTTTCTTCAATGTAATAGCCACACATTAGTAAAATTGGACTACATGTTATTCAATTGTGATGATATTATCTCCAAATAATTTAGGTAACCATTCATAAAATTTATCGGGAATTATAAAGAGGTATCTTTGAATGATAGCCATATCCAAAGGCTTGAAAGAATTTGTGAGCCATGGATTAATCAATGAAGTTGTTGTAGAATAATAATTGAAAAGATACTTAACTACAAGAGACTTACAAGTTTTAACTATTTTATAGGTCTGAGGAGGATTATAAAATCTCTTACTAGGAAGATGATTAGAAGTTCCTAAGTTTGAATGAGATTGTAGAGTTTCAATATGAGAAAATAAATTAGGTTTTTGAGACATACTTATCAAGAATAAGATTGAAGCATAGAATTTGAATCTTGAGGACAAGACTCGACTCCTTTGTGGAAATGGTTCCATAAATTTGACCACAAAGTCAAGTACCCTAGGTGCAACGCCTCACTATGTAACCTAGATTGAGCACACAAATGGGAGTGCTACCACTATCACCTTGGAAACAAATCCTTATTTTTTATTCATGAATGTAATTGAAAAGAAGGGAGGAATCGTCACTAGAACTTAGGGATTAAGTAACCCCATTTTTCTTAAGTTGAATTCCCCTTAATGGTTCTATAACAAGATTTCACTCAAAAATAAGAATATAAAAAATAGGATCTTTGGTGAATTGAGGTATGATTCCAAGAATGTGAGTTCAAGTGTTTTTACGGCTCAATCTATGGGCTTAGGTCAACAATTAGAGGCTCAAAAAAGTTCCCAAATGCATAAAATAAAGGAATTATACCTCATTGTCATAAACTATGGTTTTAAACTATTAAATGCAAAAAACAATTGTTCATAAAAGTAATAATAAAAATCACTAGAGTCTATGATAAAGAAGAGTAAAATTAAGGATAAGTAGAGAATAAAGCAAATAATAATCACAACAAATTATTTATGGTAAAATACAAGTAATAACATAAGAAAACCTATATATTGTCCCTAATTTATGGCTAAAAATGCACAAGAAATGTTATTTTTTTACTCCAAATAAATGAAAACATGTCCTAACTATAGGAAATAATATCCACAAAAATGGTATTGAATGTTAATTATTTTTCTATAATTAAACCCTAATTTACTTTATAATAAATAAAATATAAAATTTTACAGTTCTAAACGATTGCCACAAGAGATAATGCTAGTTCCCTTCTCAATGCAGGGCTAATGGATTCTATGAATAACATTTTTTCGAAGAAAAGAGATGGATGTCAATTCAAAGAAATTGAGCGAGAAAAAATAGTGTGCCTCAATACTTAACCTTGGAATCCTTTTATGTTCTTTAGAATCTTCAAAGGGAGGGAGATAAACTTAGGTCATCACAAGAGAACTTGATGAAGAATATTGTGCAAGGATATCTAAACCCATAATACATTAAAAAACTTCATGAAAATTTTAATGAACTCTAATTCATCAACAAAAACATGATTGGAAGAATATAACTCACATTTTCATACATATATCACCAAGGCCACCAATAATCATTCAAGAGAAAGAACCAAACAAAAAATTAGCATACAAGAGAAGGTTGCTTGTGTGAAATGCACTTGTTAAGGTAAATTGTTCAGTACCTCTCCTTAAATTGGTCAAATTTGAGCCTCAGAGAAATAAAGTAAATAAATTCTTTAAATTTGATAAAGAACCTAAGGATCCTCCTACGATATTACCAAATATGCATTATCCTTTCTCTCCCTTTACCTCTTTCTGTCTCTAAATCTCCCTCCACTTTATCTCTCTTTAAATCTTCCTCCCTCTCTTTCTCTATCTTCCTCTCTCTCTATCCCTCCTCCTCTATTCTCTACCTCCCCACTTCTCACTTTCTCACCTCCTATTTATCTTCCCCTCTCACCCCCCACCTCCATTTCTCTCTATGTCTCTCCTTCCTATTTCTCTCCCCCCTCTCTCTTTATCTCACTCCCCCCCTTTCACCCCACACTCTCTCTCTCAATCTCCCCTCTTTCTCTCCAACTTAATCACTCACTCTCCTCTCTCCCCCCCTCTCTCTTACTATCTCTATCACTCCCTCCCCCTTCTTTCCCTCATTTTATCACTCTCTTAACTTTCCCTTCTCTCTCTCCCTTCCATATTTCCCTCTCCATCCCTACCTATACCTCCCCTTATCCCCTATATTTCCCTCTTCCCCCCCTCTTTCTCTTCCCCATCTCTCCCTCTCTCACACCCTACTCACCCCAACCTCCCTCTCTCCCCTACTCCCCTTCCTATCTCTCTCTCTTTGCATATATATCCATTCCCCCCTCCCTCTTTGCATCCATCTCCCCCATCTATTTACCCATACCTATCACCCCCATCTCTCTCACTCTACTCTTTCTATTTCTCTCTCACTCCCTTAATTTCTCTCCTCCCCCCTTAACCCCACTCTCTATTTCTCTATTTCTCTCTCTCTCTCTCTCTCTCACACACACACACACACACACACTTCCTCTCCTTATCTCTCTCCATCACCCCCAAAACTCTTCCTCTCCCCTTCAATTTTATTTCTCTCTCTCTGTCTCCCTTCTTCCCCCACCCCATCGCTCTATCTCCCCCATTAATTTTCACTCCCTTGAGCCCCCTCATCCCTACTCTCTCTCTCTTTCTCTCTCTCTCTCTCTCTCTCTCTCTCTCTCTCTCTCTCTCTCTTCCTCTTCTTCTCCTCCCCTCTCCCTCTCTCCTTCCCACCTCCAATATCTCCCATCTCTCTCCCATAACCCTCTCCCCCCATTTCTCTCGCTTACCCTCTCTCCCTCCCCACTCTCTCTATTTTGATACCTACCTCTCTCACTCTCACTCTCTCCCCATATCACCCTCTTTGTCTTTCTCTCATTCACACTCATCTCTCTCCCTCTTCCCCTCTTACTCTCACTATCCACCCCTTCACTCCCTCTCCCTTATGCAGTCTCTCCCCATCTTGCCCTCTCTTTCTCTTGCTCTCCTTCACCCCTTCTCTCTCCCTCTTCCTCTCTTACTCTCACTATCCACCCATTCACTCCCTCTCTCTTCTCTTTCCCTCTTCCCCTCTTACTCTCACTATCCACACATTCACTCCCTCTCTCTTCTCTTTCCCTCTTCCCCTCTTACTCTCACTATCCACACATTCACTCCCTCTCTCTTATGAAGGCTCTCCCCACTCTCTCTCTCTCTCTCTCTCTCTCTCTCTCTCTCTCTCTATATATATATATATATATATATATATCATGGGTTAACGATAATGATTTTGAATAAAAATATTGGGTTAGTGATTTTGAATAAAAATATTGGGTTAGCCATTTGATTTTGAATTAGAATAAATATTGGGTTATCCCATTCTCATCAACTAATTCATGAGATTCAACTAATTCATTAGAGTTTTTCTATAAGTGAATTTCAGCAAACATTGAATCACAAAAATCAAAGTGTGCAAATGAGGAAATAATAAAATAAAATACTTTTTTTATATCACATAATTTGAATTAATATATATATATATATATATATATATTTCACTGGATTTTATTTTTTATTTATATTACACATTTTAAATTAAAATAATATTATATATTTTTTTAGCTAAATTTTAATTACATTTACATTTTAATGTGCTTAGTGAAAAAATTAATTATTATTACTATTATTTTGGTTACATTTATAAAAATATAAATAAAGAACAATTTTTTCTTTCCATTCATTTCTCAATTATCACTTAAATATAACAAATTAAATTATATTTTATTCATATTACACATTTTAAATTAAAATACTATTATATATTTATTTAGCTAGATTTTAATTAGATTTACATTTAATGTACTTGTAAACATTAATTATTATTACTATTATTTTGGTTACATATATAAAAATCTAAAGAAACAACATTATTTTTTCTCCATTCACAATAATTCATATAAGTATATAGAAATATATTTTCACTATAAGAATTTTCTTAATTTTCTCAATTTTCACATAAATATAATAAAATAAAATATATATTTTTTCCTATTACATACTTTAAATTAAAATAATATTGTAAATTTATTTGACCAAATTTTAATTATATTTACATTTGAAATATATTTTTTCTATAAGTATTTTTCTTAGTTTTCACATAAATATAATAAAATAAAATATCTTTTTATTCTTATAACATATTTTAAATTAAAATAATAATATGTATTTATCTGACTAAATTTTAATTACATCTACATTTTAATGTGTTTAAGGAAAATATTAATTATTATTACCATTATTTTACTTACATCTATCACAATTTAAATCATGTATTTTCATTCACAATTTTATATATATATATATATATATATATATATATATATATTCTCTTTTTAAATTTTTATTCTCTATATTCCTATATTATCTTTCCAAATTTTAAATACATAAATATTCAATTACCTTCAATAAAACTAACTTAATTCTTGTAATATTAACAAACATAAAACTAAACTCACAAATAAAAATACCTTGGAACAAACATAAAACGAACCTCACAAATAAAAAAGTGAGAAACTTTAAGGAAACAAGTAAATGGATATAAAGCATGGTACCTCCTTACTGCTATTAAAATCAAGTGAATGTTATAATCAATAATCAACTGCCTTATAGAATTGATAATAAATATATAATTCTTAATCAAATATAAAATAAATAAATAAAAATTAGTTATTATTACTATTATTTTGCTTACATCTATAACAATTTAAATAACGTATTTCCATTCACAAATATATATATATATGTCGTGGGGTCTTGGTTAAATGGTGATGTGGTTGGCTATTATGGCACTCATCACAGGTTCAATAACTTTCCCCTATCGGGGTGATGTATTTGAACATGTTGATGAACTCACAATATAACTTCCTAGATCAGGGTGCATTGTAGAATTGATAAGAAATATATAATTCTTAATCAAATATAAAATAAATAAATAAAAATTGTCCAAGCCTTTTAGCCATATTCTGCAACTCACATATCTTAGCTTGTCAGAATACATATAGGCGTTGCTTACAATTTCTCGTCAATTATGAGGCCAACAAGAATACATAAGAAAAATGTGTGTTATACTAAATTAAAAAAGCCACATTCTTCCCCCTCACATTTTCTTGACAATTATGAGTCAAAACATATAGCATATATATGAAGGAGAAATGTTGAGGGACCTATGTTAATTTTATTATCATTTAATTGGTCATCAGTTAAATTAAAAACATTTGTGGGTTGGAGATGTGGCCCATACACAGATGGTGAGAATAAAAACCTGCAAACAAGCATATATTCATGTGATGGTTCAACAAATTTGAGTAAAACACAAGTTGTGGAAACAAAAAAAGGGATACATTACCTACGAAATGGTGATAGGATGTTTCTGTTCATAACAAAAGGGCTACATTACCTACGAAATGGCAATAGGATTTTTTTATTCATCTTCTATCAGCCCTAGCAAAACTCCATAATAAACTAGAAAAGAAAATTTTGACAGTTTAATTTTAATGGGAAGCTTAATGTAAACTCAAAACAAGAAGGCTTCATTATAATGGGAAGCTCAATGTAAACTCAAAAAAAAGAAGTCTTAGAACAATAATGTGTTCCATGGTCCAAAAAGACTTTCACATAAACCTGCCAAAGCTATATAAGTTGAAGCCACAGCTATATAAGCTAAGCTCTGCACAAGAAAAAAAAAGATTCAGTTCATTAAATTTGGATGTCAATTAAAGGAAATAAGAAGGAAATAATGGTAAGAAGTTACCTATTAGCACAACCTATAAGGGCATGAGGGAGGAAGGGCTTAACTATTATTATTATGTTTTTTGTTTTAATTACTAGCAATTGCACCAAAAGTTGCAAAGGAAACACCGTAAGGCATAAATTCCAGAATAATCGTGACATATTAAAGGTCAGTCCAATTATCAGTTCATAATAGTTCTAGGCTCTAGCAACAATTCCTAAATCTCATGAAATATGCCCTATAATTTTGAATTTTCAAGACAATTGCAATTTTTGGATGCTCAAAGAATTTTGATTTTGCCACTAGTCTAGTTTTTCTGTAGCAGAATAACGCAAACCAATATGCATATTTTTATTAGGATCTAAGAAATGAAATCACTTTCCCTTACCAAAAAAAAAAATTATAAACTTAATAAAAATAAATCTCTATTTAACCAATCTTTATTTTTATGGTTAAATCATACTCTAAATTGGTGTATGAGATTCTCTTGTTTATGGGGAAAGGGACCCACCTATGCTCTAGCTAGTTTTTTTATTACTAAAATCTACAAAGACATACATAATCTACATCCTCTAGATTTGACAATTATTTAATCACTAAAATCTATAAAGGCATATATGCTCCACCACTTTAAGTTTAAACATATCACCTCTCAAAAGAAAACACATATTCTTAATCATCTCAACCAAAACACCTAATATCACAGCTATTGCTTCATAATATAAAAAGTTGACCTTCATTTAAATTCATGAAGTAGTTTTTTGCTTCATTAAAAATCTCTGGAGACAAAGGACTTTAAGTGAGTGTGCAAAAATGTAGAGAAGTATGACAAAGGTATTTAAGTGAGAAAAAATAAAAAGAACTTTCACATGGTAAACTGTGTCAAGACAATCACTTCAAACATCAGTATTTTCCAAAAACTGCATTTTCACTTCTAAATATTGCTTTTTGGGAATCATTATGTTACAATTAAATTTGGTTAGATACAATCATGTGTTTGCACATGTAATTTCTGAAAGAATGTTTTTCATACATGGGGCAATTTCAGACTCCTGCTTCCTTCCCCAGAAGCATTTTGACTGCTTCCTATGGTCAGCAATCTCGATCAACTAGCATTCACAAATAAAACTACATAATGGATATAAAATCTTACGACTGCCCATTTCCAAATAAAATCTACATGAATAGGAAGAACCATGGCATGGATCAGCTCCCAACACCAAATCTACTACTTCTCACATAAAATGCCTCATGGGAGGTAGATGCATGGTGATGAGCATCGTTGTTTTAAGCACCCTAATCATGCTCTCCTTGTAAATATCAGGTATCTTTCTATCTATCACCTCAAATGTGCTTTCTCTGTTAGAAATTCTATAAGAAATCCAGTGACCAATGTCCCTGTTCTCCGCAAAAATCTGGTTCTATAAGTTGTCTGCAAGTCACAAACTCCATTAGCATAACCCCGAAGTTGTATACATTGCTCTTTTTGCTCACCTTATATGTATAGGCATACACTACAAACCACAATCACATATTATCAATTACTTTCATTCTTCTAAATTGTTATCATTTCATTTTGTTTTGGACTACTCTAAAACATTACTATGTTCAACCCTTTTAAAAAGTATGAAATATGGATTACCTGGAGCAATGTAGCCATGAGTGCCAACAATAATAGTTGTAGAGTATCCCCTTCCACAGGATTGACAGATTTTTGCAACTCTGAAATAAGCTAAACGTGGCTCGTAATCTTCATCTAACATTATATTATTGGATTTGACATTTATGTGAACAATAGTAGGAACACATTCATTGTACAAATAATCCAATCCATGAGTTATTCCAAGCCTTATTTTATAGCATGTCTACCAATCCAATATTGGACCGGTTCTCTGATGCAGTATGTCCCACAAACTTCCATTCTTCATGTATTCGTATACAGGAGGTGTGAATCTGTGCTAGAAACGCAGCAGTAGATTTTCACTATATTTTTATGTCTGATAGAGCCTAAGGTTTCAACCTCCATCTTGAATTGTTGATATTTGAGTGCCTCTTTGATGTGTTTAAGCATGGTGGTATTGTTGTTGGTCTAGAGCTACTTTAAACAATAACTTCTCCATCCCTTAACTCTCCTTTGTATACCTTTCTATATCCCCCACTGCCAATCACGTTCTCTTCCGTCAAGCAATGGATAATGTCATCGCCAGTGAATTTCATATTGTAAAAGGATTTCATATCCCAAAATAGGGATTCCATACTATCTCGATCAAGGATTCTATAAAAAATGAAGATGATAACAAGAATTAAGCGTGCAGTTGCAACGATAATACACACAATGATAAGTTTCATATGGAATATTCTTCTGGAAGGGCATGGCTTCAGGAAAGATGAACTGACTTTGTTTGCACATAGCCTAGGGTTTCCAGAAAATTTATGGCTTCCTACCAGGTAAATCAGCTACACTGGCATGGACCATGTCAAATGATTGTTGGAAAAACCAAGCAAGTTGTGCTTGAATGAAGAAATGCTCGTTGGAATCTGACCACTTAGCTAATTGTTAGAGAGGTTTAGATAATTGAAGACATGTATGGATCCCAATGATGCAGGAATAATATTGTTCAGTGTATTTCCAGCAAGATTTATTTTAGCAAGAGCCCTGAAAAGCCCTAATGTTTGAGGTATAGGGCTAGAGAGCATGTTATGCTACAAAAGAAGGATGTTCTGCATGCTCAAATTTCCAATTTCAGCAAGAAATTCACCAGATAACCTGTTATTTCTTGCATCTCCTCTAGCCAAGAGCAGTGCCTGCCCAATTTCTGGAGGCGAGCTTTCTAAGAGCTTGATTTTTTTGGATGAAGAGTTTAGATAGATTTTTGACCTTGCTGATTCCTTGGCCTATTTCCCCTTCAAATTTATGGAAACTCAAATCAATTATGGTGGCATGGGGTAACCCCCAGACACCAGATGGTACCATGTCTGTCAGATTTTTATTACTTACTCGAAAGTGATTCAACGTTGAACATGTCCCATATGATTATGGAATCCTGCCTGTAAAGACATTTTTTATAACAAGAAAGTAAAACAATTGACCCTTTTTACATATATCAGGGGGAAACATTCTAGTGAGACCATTCTGTGATACATCTATGGTAGTGAAATCAGATAAAATACCAAGGTTTTGTGGTATTGGACAAGTGAGAATATTCTTGTACAGAGATATATCTGCCAGATACTTGAACTCGAAAAACTCATTGGGTATTTCTCCTGAAATGTTGTTTGTATAGAGGTGAAGAGACTCTAAATTGTTCAAGCTTGCAAGCTCAAACAATGTCCCATTGAGAAAGTTCTTAGAGGCATCAAATAAACTCAAGGACGTGAGGTTTCGAAACCCTGAAGGGATCCGTCCCATAAGATAATTATCAAAAAGTTAAAATTCATATAGCTTCGTAAGCTTTGTGATTTATTTTGGTATAGTTCTTGTTAGAAAATTCTTAGAGAGTTCTAGCATTCCAAGATCTTTCAGATTGGCTATGTAAGGAAAAATGGGTCCTCCCGGGCTAATGTTCGACAATTGCAATTGATTTAAGCGCTTTAGGCCGAATATTTTTGTGGGTATTAGGATGTGATATAGAGGATTACAATTTAAGTTCAAGGCATACAATTGAGTCAGATTTGTAACAGAAACAGGAAACTTACCAAAAAACCAGAGAAATTGCTAATTGACAAGTAGTTATTTGATTAATAAAATCTACAAAGGCATACATACTCTACATCCTCTAGATTTGACAAGCATTTAATCACTAAAGTCTATAAAGGAATATATTTTGTACCTGTTTAAACATATAAACTCTCAAAATAAAACACATATTCTTATTCATCTCAACCAACACACCTAATACCACAGCTATTGCTTCATAATATAAAAATTTGACCTTCATTTAAATTTATGAAGTAGTTGTTTGCTCCATTCAAAAACTCTGGAGACAGAGGAATTTAGGTGAGTGTCTGCAAAAATGTAGAAAAGTGTGACAGAGGGCTTTAAGTGAGAAAAAATTACAAGAACTTTCACATGGTAAATTGTGTTAAGACAATCACTTCAAATGTCAATATTTACCAAAAACTACATTTTCATTTCTAAATATTGCTTTTTGGGAAACAATATGTTACAATTAAATTTGGTTAGATATAATCATGTGTTTTCACAGGTAATTTTAGACTCCTGCTTCCTTCCCCAAAAGCAATTTGTTTGCTTCATACATGGGGCAATTTCAGACTCTTTCTTCCTTCCCCAAAAGCATTTTGACTGCTTCTTGTGGTCAGCAATCTCGATCAACTATCATTCACAGATAAAAATGCATAATGGATATAAAATATTATGGCTTTCTCATTTCAAAATAAAATCTACTTGAATATGAAGAACCAGAGCATGGATAAGCTCCCAACAACAAATCAACTACTTCTCGCATAAAATGCCTCATGGCAAGTAGATGGCTGGTGTATAGGACTGTTATTTTGAGTACCTTAATCATGCTCTCCTTGTGAATATTAGGTATCCTACTATCTATCACCTCAAATTTATTTCTTTGGTATAAATTGTACAAGAAATCCATCGAACAATGTCCTTGTTCTCCCCAAAATCTAGCTCTATAAGTTGTCTTCTAGTCACAATCTCCATCAGCACAACACCGAAGCTATATACGTCACTCTTTTCACTCACCTTATATGTGTAGGCATACTATGCAACCCACAATCACATATTATCAGTTACTCTCATTCTTCTAAATTGTTAGCATGGCATTTATTTTGGGCTACTCTAGAACATTACTATGTTCAACCCGTTTGCAAAATATGAATGTTGGATTAACGGGAGCAATGTAGCCATGGGTGCCAGCAATAGTAGATGTATAGTCTCCCCTTCCACAAGGTTGAATAATTTTTTCACCTCCGAAATCAGTTAATTGCGGCTCGCAATCTTATCTAACAATATATTACTGGATTTGACATCTTTGTGAACAATAGCAGGAACATAGTCATTATGTAAATAAGCCAATCCATGAGCTATTCTAAGTGTTATTTTATAGTGTGTCTGCCAATCCAATATTGGACCATTTGTGTGATGCAGTCTGTCCCACAAAATCCCATTCTTCATGTATTAGTATAAAAGGAGGCATGAATCTATACTAGAAATGTAGCAATAGAGCTTCAATATATTTTTATATCTGATAGAGCCTAAGGTTTCAACCTCCATCTTGAAATTTCGATATTTGAGTGCCTCTTTGTTGTGGTTAAGCATGGTGGAATTGTTGTTGGTCTAGAGCTGCTTTATAGTATACCTTTCCAGATCCCCCACTGCCAATCACTTTCTCTTCCATCAAGAAATGGAGAATGTCATCGTCAGTGAAGTTCAGTTTGTAAAAGGATTTCATATCCCAAGATATGGCTTACATACTATCTTGATCAGGGATTCTATACAAAAGGCAGCTGAAAACAAGAATTAAGAGTGCAGCTGCATCGATAGTACACACAATGATAATTTTTATATGGAATCTTCTTCTGGAAGAAGGGAATGGCTTTAGGAAATATGAACTGAATTTGTTTTCATATAACCTAGGGTTTCCATAAAATCAATGGTTTCCTACCAGGTAAATCAGCTACGCTGGCACGGGTCTTGTCACCTGATTGTTGGAAAAATAAAGCAAGCTAATCTTCAATGAAGAAATGCTCGTTGGAATCTGACCACTTAGCTAATTTTTGGAGAGGTTCGGAGAATTGAGGACTTGTATGGATGTCAATGATGCAGGAATATTACTTTTTAGTGTATTTCCAGCAAGATTTATTTTAGCAAGAGACCCGTAGAGCCCTAATGTTTTATGTATAGGGCCAGAGAGCATGTTATGCTGTAAAATTAGTTTGTTCAACATGCCCAAATTTCTAGTTTCAGTAGAAAATTCCCCAGATAACCTCTTATTGCTTTCTTCTACTCTAGCCAAGAGTAGCGCCTGCCCAATTTCTGGAGGCAAGCTTCCTAAGAACTGGTTTTTTTGGATGAAGAGTTCATATAGATTTTTGGCCTTGCTAATTCCTTGGCGTATTTCCCCCTCAAAACTATTGAAACTCAAATCTATTATGGTGGCATGGGGTAATCCTAGACACTAGATGGTATCGTGCCTATCAGATTATTATTTCTTACTCGAAAGCGATACAACATTGAACAATCCTCATATGATTTAGGAATCCCACCTGTAAAGAAATTTTGTATAATAAGAAAATAAACCAGTTTACCCCTTTTACATATATCATGGGGCAACATTCCCGTGAGACCATTCTTTGATACATCTATGGTAGTGAAATCGCACAAACTACCAAGTTTTTGTGGTATTAGACCAATGAAATTATTCGCATACAAAGATAGATATGCCAGACACTGGAACTCGCCAAACTCATTGGGTATTTCACCTGAAATGTTGTTTGTATAGAGGTGAAGAGACTTTAAACTGTTCAAACTTGCAAGCTCGGACAATGTCCCATTGAGCAAGTTCTTAGAGGCATCAAATAACCTCTAGGACGTGAGGTTTCGAAACCATCTCTCTTGTAAGTGATTATCAAAAAGTTCCAATTCATATGGCTTTGTAAGCTTTGTGATTTCTTTTGGTATAGTTCCTGTTAAATAATTCTTAGAGAGTTCTAGCATTCCAAGCTATGTCAGATTGGATATGTAAGGAAAAATGGGTCCTGCTAGGCTAATGTTCGACAATTGCAATCGATTTAAGCGCTTTTGTCTGAATATTTCTATGGGTAATTTGAGACAAAAGATTACCATTTAAGTTCAAGGCATACAATTGAGTCAAAGTTGTAATAGAAACATGGAACTCACCAGAAAATTTTTTAATCGACAAGTCCAGACATTGCAGGGAGGTTGCTCTCTCCACCTATTCTCTCTTCACCAAAAACACCCCATTCTCATTTCCCTTTCCTCCCCCACTCCCAATTCCTCCACTAGGAGCTTTGCCTCAAATGGATGATCGTTATGGAAGAACAAATCTAAGATGGGGACTCCTTGCAAGATGCTCTCCATTATTGAGTTTCAACCGCAATGGCTCACGTGTGCACCCGTGGCAGGATGCCCTAATATTTGCGATTGAGAAACCGAACCCAAAACAACCAAAGCCCTACACTCAGAGTGATCGCCAACGCTACTGTACCTTTGGATGAAGGTCTGCAAATCCGGTGGAAGGGAGGAAATGAAAAATATTCATCTATGTCTTTAGGGTCGTTTGGTTTCTTCATCGCTGCGAGGGTCGAGAGAGCGATATGGCTGCCGAAATCCTAACTAACCAAAACTTACCCTAACCAACAAAAAATCGCATCGGACGGCTGACATTGTTTCAATCATCTAACACAAAATAGAATGGTCACAAATTGTGCAGAGTGTCAACTAGGGGAGTTGTTTTCAAATAGGAATGCCTTACGGCGTAATTAATTTATTAGTTCGTGTTTTAATTATTAATTATTGATCTGATGGTATAAAAATCTCCAATCCTCTAACATTCTATGAAATAGTGCATCCCAGTACAGAGTGGTAGCTAGGAGAGTTGTTTTCAAAGAATACGGTTGTTATTATTTATATAGTTATTAACAATAACACATAATTGGTGAGATACACCTATTAATTATTATTGGGGTTGATATATGTGTATAGGTGTATATCAATCAAATTTACTAATGTGATTATAAATTTGCTTTATACACATATTGTATATCAAAAGCATTGGTAAATTTGTTTATGCTAATTTATATCACTATGATTGCAAATATGCTTTATATACACATATTGTATATCAACTACATTGATAAATGTAGTTGTGTTAATTGATATCACTATGATATATTCTATAGAGCATAAAACCAACCATAAATTAAACCATTTTCATTCATATAAGTGAGATCATCAACGATTAATATGTATTAATCCTACAAGCTTGTCACCTCGTGGTTACAATATCTGAGTCTTCCATCTGTTTTTCTTTTTTAGGACTTACAATGAATGTCGTTAGCAATTGTAGTCCTCGCGCATCTATCAAATGTTATGACACAAATGTTATCAGACAGATCAGTTGTTATCAGTTCGCCTACCATCCAGGTGTTCGATTTACGTCGTCACCCCGTCCAGGAAAGTTCAATTCGCTTACCAGACCTACCAAAACCAGCAATCTAAACAAATAGGAAAATAGATCGATTATTACTATAGGGCTCGGCCTCTCAGGTGTAGGGAGCGAGGTTATGAAGGGAATAGATATCTTCATTTTACAGGAGAGTGGGCTACTAACAGTTTGATAAGGTTGGGTGAAGTAGAATCATGTTAAACTTTTTTAGTCAACAACCTAACCAACCTGCTCATTTAAACATAGAAATTTTAGGCCCAAATGCAGGTTAAGGTTTTGGTTTTTTTAAGATTTTGTTTCTGTTGGTGAAATGATTCAACATGGTCGAATATAAATCAATATCAATCAAAAGTAGAATATTAGGAATTATTGGTCTCTGCCATGTCATTTAAGATTTTGTTTCTGTTGGTGAAATGATTCAACATGGTCAAATATAAATCAATATCAATCAAAAGTAGAATATTAGGAATTATTGGTCTGTGCCATGTCATACATACTGCTGCTGCGGGCTGTGCTCCATATGTATGGGTGTGCAGACATGAAGGGATTCCCCTCCTTTGATGTCAGCGTTCACACGGCATGGTTAGGGTTAGACCGTTTGTGAGTGTACCATTTGTTCTTTTACAATATTTCACTCTTTAGTCTTCCATTCATATGCTTGCATATTACGATGATGATAGCCCTATCAATCCTGTAATCAGAACTGTATGAGAGAGAGAGAGTCATAACTTTCCAGTTTCGGTTTCCATTTTTTTCCACTAAAATATCAAATATCAGTATATAATAATGATAGTCTCATCAATGCAGTAATACTAATATATATGAGAGAGAGTCTGGTTGATTTTATATAATTGATTGTTTAGATTGATTTTCAATGGAATATGCTCAGCATATGCTTAGTGTGAATATGTATCAATGGTTCTAGTGTATTAGAGAGTTTGTTAGATTTCATTGACTTTAATAAATTTTAAAAAATTAGATGCCAATTCTAGAAGGTTAGAGTTAGAGTTCATTGACTTTAATAAATTTAAAAAATTAGATGTTAGAGTTATAGTGTTAGAGAGTTTGTTAAATGCCAACTCTACTATTTACAATGCAGAAATAAATTCAATTTTAAGAAAAAATTCATATAAATTTAATAACTCAAATCTATAATTTTAACCAATTTTCATTTTATTTTAAATAAAAACAATTTATTAATATATTAAAAAACTACAAAATTTCATTTATATAATTTAAAACTAAATCAATAATAATTAATAATAAATATTTTTTTTCTTTTAAAAGAAAAAAATTAACCATATATATAATTTAATTTAAAAGTAAGTGATGAAACATTGGTCCATATATTGTGAATAAATCCTGAAGTAATTCATTCATAATCATGAAGTTATCCTTTCTATAGACGGTTTAAATCATTTGAAAACAAAATACACTTCACTTTCTTACTGCTACTGCGTTTAGTATATTTTGCTTGCGAGCTTTAGTACGCTCCAGTTGTGGGTTTACAGTGATGGGTAAAGGTTCAGAATTAGGCGTACAATAATAGTGGGTGTACAATAATGGGTAATGCGTTTATTATAAAATTTCTGGAAAAATTATTACTTTTCATTCTATTTTCTACTAAGAAAATACAAATTTTTATTACTCTTTATTCATTCTAATATAAAACGCATCTCACCCAAAAAGAAATTACTATGGTATGGAATCAAGATTAGAATTTTTTAAAAATTATTACACATCGTTCATTTTAAGAAAAACTCTCGCATCTCACCCAAAAAGAAATTAGTATGGTATGGAATCAAGATTAGAATTTTTTAAAAATTATTACGCATCGTTCATTTTAAGAAAAACTCTTGGTCAACCAAAAATTTCCGTATCGCTTCAATATTAACGTATTTATCGGCGAACATTTTAAAAAAAACCCCTTGGTCAACCAAAAATTCCGTACCTCTGCCATATGAAGGTGAAGGTGGCTTTTGCATGCACTGCAAATATATATATAACAGACCACAAACTCTTCTCAGATATAAAAACATTATTTCATTCTAATTCTATTGCAGAAATAACTTCTTAATTTCACCTCTGTGGTGGCAAAATTATCATATTGAATGTCGCCATCTGAAAGAAATACAATAACACATTAAATAAATGGTCAACTAAAATAATATTTCAGAATCAAATCAAATTTCTAAATATTTCAGAATCTACAATCAAACCTAATACTTTATATCCAAACCTAACACTCACTGGAAGATTGTTTTCTTTAGAAAAAACCGAAGAGCCACTGGAAGATTGTTTTCTTAAAAAAGGGAACCCAAGAGCCACTAGAAGATTGTTTTCTTAAAAAAAGGGAACCCAAGAGCCACTAGAAGATTGTTTTTAAACCTGCATTGACAGAGTTCCACCCAACAATATAGTTACAACTGGATATTGGGATTACCTTAAATTATAATTGAAACCTTAGCTATTCAACAGCATTTATCGGCTTTTCCAAACCCCTAGGGCCACGTGATATTGGTATCGATCTCAGCAATGCAGAGCAGCACATTGACCAAGTTTTCAACGGGAGCGGCTGATCTGTGGTTGCGTTTTTTTCACTGATCTGCATCTGCGTCAAAGATCATTCAAATTATAGGATGTATGATATATTTCATAGTAAGGTAGAAGACATTTGTTCAAGGAGGTAGTTAATTAGTTAGGTTGAAGGAGGTATTAGATTTAATGGTCTAAAACATTTCAATCATCTAACATTTCATCTAATGGCCCAAACATTGACAGAGTGACAGCTAGCAAAGTTGTTTTCAAATAATAACGCCTTACGGCGTAAAAATAGAAAAATAATTAATTAATATTTATTATATTTAATATTAATATTAATTTTTTTTTTAAATGTATCATTCATAATAACATTTACCTCAAACCAATCTATAAAATAACCATAGATCTTTCAAATTAAAGAAAACTTAAATGACATGCAGTCATTCCACCAAAGAAAATATTGAGCTTTGTTGTGCATGAGTCTGTGGGCTGTTACCTTAACCTCTTACTTAACCTCATAGCAATATGTCTGCAGGAATGGGCATTGATTTGGAAGCTTTCATGAAGTTACAGAGGGCAGATGGCTTAGCTTCGATCCTTGCGATCGGTACTGCCAATCCATCCAATGCTGTGGATCAGAGCACATATCCAGATTACTATTTTCGTATCACCGGTGATGAGGATAACACACAACTCAAAGATAAGTTCAAGCGAATATGTAAGTTTATTCATGAATCATGATGAGTCTATGTAATCTTACGTTGCAATCTTCTCAATACGATGCGATCTTACAATACAATCTTACGATTTGATATTATGATGCAATCTTACAGCCCAATATTATGATGAAATCTTCTCTTTTGAGTAATTGTGTAAACGTAACCTCCTCCTTCAAGCATGATAAAGCCGGAAAGAAAATGAAACAGAAAGAAGATTGGAAAAAATATTAGGTTTTTTTGGCCATTAAATAGATATTTTATATATTTTTTTAATCATATGGTATTATGCAGGTCAAAAGTCGGCAATAAAACAGAGATACATGTACTTGACGGAGGAGATTATGAAGAAGAATCCTGATTTGTGCGCTTTCGTTGAGGTGCCATCTCTCGACACACGACAGGCGATGTTGGCGGCGGAAGTGCCTCGGCTGGCAAAAGAGGCCGCTGAAAAGGCAATTGAGGAGTGGGGACAACCCAAGTCCAAGATCACTCATCTCATCTTTTGCACCACAACCACTCCGGATATACCTGGAGCAGACTTTGAGGTAGCCAAGTTGCTGGGGCTGCATCCTAGTGTGAAGAGAGTGGGCCTGTTCCAACATGGCTGCTTCGCAGGAGGCACCATTCTTAGGCTGGCTAAAGACATTGCTGAAAACAATAGAGGAGCTAGGGTTCTGGTCGTCTGCAGTGAAATCACAGCCGTTACCTTCCGCGGGCCGTCTGAGACTTACTTGGACAGCCTGGTGGGCCAAGCTCTGTTTGGCGACGGTGCGGCTGCTCTCATAGTGGGAGCTGATCCCATCTCTAAAGTGGAAAAGCCCTGTTTCGAAATCGTTTGGACAGCTCAAACAGTTGTTCCCCACAGCGAGGGAGCAATTGGTGGGAAGCTGAGAGAGGTAGGACTGACCTTCCAACTCAAAGGCTCGGTTCCGGATCTCATCTCTACCAACATTGAAAAGTGTCTGGTAGAGGCATTCAGTCAGTTTAATATCTCCGACTGGAATCAGCTATTCTGGATTGTTCATCCAGGAGGACGTGCCATCCTTGATGGAGTAGAGGCAAAACTCAATCTGGATCCAGAAAAACTAAGAGCCACCAGACACGTTCTGAGCGAGTACGGCAACATGTCCAGCGCTTGCGTTCACTTCATATTGAACAAGATGAGGAAGGCGTCTCGACAAAATGGATGTTCGACAAGCGGAGAAGGATTGGAAATGGGAGTACTGTTTGGATTCGGGCCGGGCCTCACCATCGAAACAGTTGTTTTGAAGAGCATTCCCCTTAAGGACTAAATTTTCAGACTTTACAATAAGCGTCGTCAGCAGGATAGAGTGTTTAGTATATACCATGTCGCATGTAATTGCTATGTTTAGTGTTTCGTGACTGTATTTGCTATGCTTTGCTATATGCTTTTGTTTGGAATGATATTGCTATGTTTTGTGTTTCGTTGGCTGTTCTTGGGTGACGTTATTCTGATTTGTTTCTGTGGTGATTGCTGAGGGTATATGCCATTTCCATTTTCATTTTACTATTAATATTGTAACTTGTTTATGTGTGGATTTTACTTTTAACCATTTTAGTAGCCAAGCTGCAAGTGTGTATAATAAGTTTATTTTTAACAAGGTAGTAGCCAAGCTGATAATTTGTAATATATACAAGTGATTTAATGGTTAGAAATATGTAATTATTTCTTAGATTAAAAGAAAGGTAAGTTTGAAGCAGTGAGTGTATACATCTTTGATAAACTTGAGCATACAAATTGTTTTGAGAAAAAACTACATATACTTGCTTGCTGCCATTGATACTTCTTTTCATAAGTTAAATTTTCTTATTCTCTTTATGAAATGTCCGAATTATTTAGTTTTTAGCATGACGAAGACCCAGTATGGTGTCGTGGGGAGCCCCAACCCGGTTACCTTTACAACAAGACGAGCTGCTCTGCAGCAAGTCCCAGCCATATTTATATCCAAGTATAAACAAATTATATCTAATCACAAGCCCAAATAATTAGATTAATTTAGATTAAGTATCACAAATGACAGACTAAGTATAGGCGCCCAAATGTTTTATTAGTTGCAACGTTAAATACAGGCAGCAGTCTACATGCACATCTTCATCTTCCCGACGTTGTCCATGACACAGATTTATTGGACAATATGATTTTATGTTTTCAAGAAACACACTTGTACATTCAACCCAAAAACAAAGAATTCCAACCGTTCAACTTTGCCATAGCAAATTACATTCATGGCATACTTACTTGTGTTACACAAGAACACATTGATCAAAGCAACAAAATCTTTTTGTAAGAACAAGATTGAACTAAGGTTAATTGACATTTACTTCCAACAACCAATTTGTTTAATCAACATTTATGCAACACCATTTGAACATGTTTCTACAATAATAGCAATGATTAGAACAATAATAGGCAATTTTAATATTGATATTCAATTAAAACAATTGGCATTCGAGATCTTAAAAATATATATGAAAACTGAAAACTTGCAAGAAATAACAAGCAAGTTATGTCCACGATAAAAAACAGCAATACAACAATAGATCACATTTGGACAAATCTTCCTATTGACCAATGTGAAATCAATCTTGCAAATGCATACTGCTAAGATCATAGTATCATTTATGCTTTGCTACAACTCTAATCAAAACATGGTATACCCCTTATTGCAATTATGATCAAAACATATAGAAATGTGAAATCAATCTTGTAAATGCATATTCGTCAGATCATAGCCAACTTGTCTACATCCCTCATTTGCAACAATAATTTGTTCTTTGTTTTCCGACTTTATAGCTTCATACATTCATTGGAAATTTTGTTGTGCCAGAACTGAAATATGTTTAAACTACATAGCTAGTGTTTGAAACATCTAACTCTTTTGTTTCCTCTTTGCATTTTCATAGATCTACCAACAACAAAAAAATGTCAACTGCTAAATAAAATATTGCAATAAGCAGAAATCCAATGAGTGCAATAAGCAGAAACAAATCCAATGATAAAGTAGAAAGTGCAAGAAGCAGGAATGAATCT
Source organism: Pinus albicaulis (assembly GCA_034641835.2). Lineage (NCBI taxonomy): Eukaryota > Viridiplantae > Streptophyta > Pinopsida > Pinales > Pinaceae > Pinus > Pinus albicaulis. The sequence continues at coordinate 251,764,500 of CM076581.1, forward strand.
AGGTTTGGTCTTTTTAATTGTACATTATTTAATTTTTACTTTTTCTTTTGCCATCTTAGTCTCTTTAGTATTCATATTTAGACATTAATTAGTTTTCCTTTTCCCTTTAAGATAATGCCATCGTCCATAATGAACATTTGCATGGGAACTATAACAAACATTTTTGAAGGTGATGTCTTAGTGTTATATAGCCCTGCTTTTAATCCAACAACCTTCTCACCACTGAAGATGCAAGTTGTACATGCCGACCTTGTTGATGTCCATGGCCAACTTACAATAACTGTTAACATAATTGATAAACTAATCTCTCAATTTGTCTCATTTTTCTCTGTTGGGAAAAGTGTTCACACCATAGGATTCAACCTGACCAAAAAAAGCAAATATGAAAGAGGTGATGCTAGCCATTTCATCTCACTGACTTCAACGTTTGTCATTGAGAAAATACCAACACTTCGTTCTAAACGTCGACTTACTCCAAACACTACAATTGCAATGCTTTTAGAAGCAAATACAGATTATTGAGTTGGAATCTTTGCAGCACTTGTCACAGGATGCGAGAAAAACAATCGCTAATTGGAAATATATGTCAAAGACAGTGAAACAAACAACAACTGTGCCATGGTACTTTGTCAAATTTTGTATTTTATTATTCTTTCCATCTCAAGTCTCCATATTTCCTTTTTGTTCCTAAAAGGATCTATGTTTTGATGCTTTCTTTGTTACAACTAATCAAAATTTTAACCTTTTTTTTATTTTCTTTTTTCTTTTTTTTTTCTAATCCAACAACCTCCTCACCACTGAAGATGCAAGTTGTACATGCCGACCTTGTTGATGTCCATGGCCAACTTACAATAACTGTTAACATAATTGATAAACTAATCTCTCAATTTGTCTCATTTTTCTATGTTGGGAAAAGTGTTCGCACCATAGGATTCAACCTGACCAAAAAAAGAAAATATGAAAGAGGTGATGCTAGCCATTTCATCTCACTGACTTCAACGTCTGTCATTGAGAAAATACCAACACTTTGTTCTAAACGTCGACTTACTCCAAACACTACAATTGCAATGCTTTTAGAAGCAAATACAGATTATTCAGTTGGAATCTTTGCAGCACTTGTCACAGGATGCGAGAAAAACAATCGCTAATTGGAAATATATGTCAAAGACGGTGAAACAAACAACAACTGTGCCATGGTACTTTGTCAAATTTTGTATTTTATTATTCTTTCCATCTCAAGTCTCCATATTTCCTTTTTGTTCCTAAAAGGATCTATGTTTTGATGCTTTCTTTGTTACAACTAATCAAAATTTTAACCTTATTTTTCTTTTTCTTTTTCTTTTTTTTTCTTTTTTCTTTTTGTCAGGTATTATTTGCCAAACAACACACAAAAATTTGTTGAGTTGCAACAAGATATAGCAAACAGAAAAAAAATCTTACTACTTTTCAAAAACATGGTTCGAAATGGACCAAGAGAATTCCATGGCATAAGGGCGTGCTTATCAAGCTTCTTTGAGCCACTTAATGATGAACTCACAAAATATTATCTACAGACTCTTGCCAAAACAAAGCTACAGGCAAGTTTTCAATTGCATTTCAACTTTTTCTTAAGCTACACGCAAGTTTTCAATTGCATTTCAACTTTTTCTTATTTATAGACAATTTTAATAAAACTATCCAAAATATTTGTATTCTTCTATATTCTCAATCAAGCTACCACAGATTATTGGCATTCTCAAACCAACTGATATGTTCTATCCACCATACAAGCCATTTTGCAACAACTGCAAACAATTGATTAGAAAAACAGACTGTCTGATTGATAACATGCTATATTGCATAACATGTTATATTTCACAAACTGCACTGACAAAAAGTTGTTCTCTTATGACCACAGTTTACAGTGTACAATAAAAGATGCAAATGGCAAGCTGGACTGCATCCTGTCAAAAGACCTCCTTCAAAACTTATTTCCAAGACTTTTGCAAATATCGTTTGCATAATATAAAAAAATCATTTCTGCAACTGTTTTTATGCTACGTGCATTTTCACTAAAGGAAACCTTTACAGTTTCCATGGACAATATCATTGTCGATTTCATGCAAAGTTGATATCTTCAATAATTTTTCTAGTCCATTTTGCTACTTCTGAGTCTGCAATATTTTGATATCTTAAATCTCACCCTTGTACATGTCCTCGAAGTTTTTCTTCTGAAAGTTTTTCTTTTCAATGAAAATGAAACTTTTGTAATATTTTGATATCCTAAATCTCACTTTTGTACATGTCCTCGAAGTTTTTATGTCCAATGAAAAAGAAATTTTGTAATATTTTGATATCTTAAATATCACTTTTGTACATGTCCTCAAATTTTTTCCTTCCAATGAAAAAGAAGACTGAAGACTTCTATTAAGTCTTAAACTTAAGTTTTGTCTTCCAATGAAAAAGAATATTGAAGACTTCTATTAAGTCTTAAACTTGTGACATGGAGCTTCTGAACATTGCTCTAATAATACTATAGATCACTTATACCTAACATATTAATAGAAAAAAAAATGCCGCAGTAAAAGCCAAAGTCCGCTCCATCAAAAAAATGCCTATTATTCCTACTGTGCCATGCCTACATGTCAACAACCAATTTGAATAATTTTATTATATTTATTAATACTATATAGTTAAGTACAATTAATCATGTATCACAACGGCAAAAGATCTTTGGAAGGAGTGATGCGGGTGGGGTTTTATAAAAATATAAAAGCAATGGCGGAGTATATTATATAATGGATACTTATATTACTAATGATACAACTTATAGTTAACATCCCTTTAACCTTTGTCTCAACTAGGTATTCACTGGAATTGACATGCATGCAACTATTAATAGTAAATCATTAGTTGCATGGCAAATCACTGCATGTGAATTAAATCTGATTTAATTCAATTGATCTCTCATTAGTGCAACAAACAGGTACAACTATTTCAACTAACTTTAACTCACTTTACTGAGTTAATTGATTTCTCATACATTAAACTAATGCACTAACTGCAACTCGAACTCCATAACTAATAGAATCACTCTGCATGCCTCACCAACCACCCTCAACTTGAAATCCATAAGCTAACTGAGTTTATCACACTCAGTTAACTATTACAAGTGATTGTGAGAAAGATTACATTTTATTGTCCAATTTAATTATTGGAAAATTAAATTAGATACTTCACCAATTTATTAAATAAATTGGATTTCACACTAATGTATAGCTAGGACCTGTGAACCCACACTAGTGTGTACTAATAATAACAACAGCTGAAAACTAAGAATACATGGATCTTGATAGGGTGCTCATAAAATGTGAGGATCAGAGATCTAGGATTTTTAGCACAATTCCAAGATAACCCAGAAAGGGTTTTTTGAAATACTCAAGATGAAAAATGCAGCCCTAGGGATGAATTACGCTCTGCAAATGAGTAACTGCCAAGAGGTGGCTGATTTGATGAGAAAATAGTTTATACTCCTCCCCACTAAACTTTCAGATGAAGGGCTACTCTCCTCATTGGAAAACAAGCTCAAGAACTTGGGTTCTCAACCCTCCACTGCAACTGCCCTCCTGAATTGCGCAATTTCTGAAGGAGACTACACTGCTGAAGGTGGTTGAAGATTGGCCTGATGCCGGATGATGGAATGTAGCTCAAATGAACCTCTCCTGAGTGGGCACTCAAAGTCCCCCAAGGATGAGGGTGGGATTTCTGCTTAGAAACACTGTTGTGCTAAACACCACAATAGACTCTACTAAATAGCTGAAGCATGCGAAAAGTCATAAAAGACAATACATAAAAAATATTCAGAATGCTTTCTATGGCTTCCATCCCCTTCCTTATATGCTTTGTGAGCCTCCTCTCCCTTGGTCCCACTCATTAAAGATGTTATTCTCATGAAAATTTCCTCCCATTATGACTCCGTTGTCCTCCAATATCTCTCCACTATCTTCATACTATAAAATAATAATTAATATTAATAAAAGACCCTACCATATTTGAATATTTTTGAAGAGCACTACAAAATGATAAGCAGGCAGGCATTAAAGATGTGTAGAAGATGTAATTATGGGTAGTGTAGTTTGATCATATAAAAAGGCTAACAAACTATACCATAGACATATATTATGGATAAAATATGCATAGTACAATTCACCTTTTTAACTGGAATTTGGTGCAACCTTTGGTCAAATGTGTACAATTCCCCAATACATTTTATAATAATTTATTTATTTCCCATTACAATTTGTGATAATTTATTTTTATTAAAATTTAAAATTTAAAAAAGAAAAACAACACATAACATGGTGTAACATACATTGAATGTATAGGTAGATATGTTTAGTAAAACTTCAAATGGACCTACTTAAATAACATTTTGCAGTATCATCGAAATCTGGTCGTGGCATATTACTGCCAAAATATATTTAATTGAACTAGTATTGGCAGAGGCGTGAAAGTAAATCATTTTTTCTTCAGACAGAAACTGGATTATGTAAGTCTCGATGTTCATAGATTAACAAAGAAAGGTCCTATTCAGTAGCTTTGCAGTTATTAATCTCAAGAGGGTTTTCATTCCAAAATTAAACAACCAATTTTTTTGATATTTTTGAATAGTGATATGTTTTTGGTGTTTTATTTGTTTCTTTGATTAAGATGTATATTTTTTTTCAATATTTGAAAATGGTAATATGTGTAGACATAAAGTATATTTTTTTCAATATTTAAAAAATAGTAATATTTGCAAATACAAAAGAAAAAGTAATGTAATATTTGCAGATAGAAAATAGAAAGTAATGATGTAATAAATTTACTTTAATTTAATTTGAGTAAATCATGAAGTTGGAATAATTAAATTTTTGTAATTATGAAAGTAGCTTGAGTTCCAAATGTTTTATGCAGTAACTTTTTTTAATAGATTCTACCATTATATCAAATTCACTTAAATGTTTGGAAAATGAAGTTGGTTTCATTGAAATTTTTATCTTATTAGATTACAAAAATTCAACACTCTAGAAAAAGATCATGAAAAAATTACTTCACATTTTGAGGTTTATTAAAAGTTCAAATCAACCCTCATAAATGACATCTTGCAGTAGTGGAAATCTGAGTGTGCCATATTACTCCCATAACCATATTTAATGGTTGGTATATATTAATCAATTTTTTCTTATGATCGAAATTGGATTATGTAAGTCTCCATATCCATAAATTAACAGTAATTTAGCATGAGAACTCGTTCTCATTTCCAGATTAGATAAAAACTTATTTGAGCTACAGGGTCGAAGGTTTTTATTCACTATATATGTTTTAAAAAGGAATATGTGACATATATTATAGAATTTGGAATGCTAAAGGACACCATATATTTAATGCTTTACCATAAGAAGACATATGTCAACATAAATTTTTGTATAATTTACCGCTTCTTTAACACCATGGACATTAGTCTGGAGATTAAAAGTTTTCAGGCTTCCACGATTATGTATGCATTACACGTGTACCCTTCATTTGAAGATGTTACTTTGTAGTTCATCCACTCCTGCGCTTAATTCTCTCATCGGGTATCCAACGGTCCTAACTATCACTGAAATCCTAACTCAGTTTTTTGAGGCAGAAGTGTTGGGTATTGAGCCTCATTTTTCCTTGTCGCCCTTGTCCATTTACTTTAGTTTTTCCAACGGCTCTGTTGTTGTTGGATCTATTGGTGTTGGAGCTTGCTGTTGTTGGATCTACTAGAGCTGGTGCTTAGAATTGTCTTTGAAACTGGTCCCTACATAAAAAGCACAAGTGCTGCATAGAGCTATTGAGCATAGAGTAGATAATACAATATATAAATTAAAAACCCATAAGATCCAATATGGAGAATCTCATATAAGGCATGAGATGAAATTAAGTGAGGGAGATCTCTATTATTATTTCGATCCACCAGGGGTGCAAGTTATACACCATCCGTCCACTAGAATATTTTCCAGGTTAGGTAATTTGTAAAACTAATCTCTCAATTTGTCTCATTTTTCTCTGTTGGGAAAAGTGTCTGCATCATAGGATTCAACATGACCAAAAAAAAACAAATATTAAAGAGGTGATGCTAGCCATTGCTTCTCACTCACTTCAACGTCTGTCATTGAGAAAATACCAACACTTTGTTCTGAACGTCGACTTACTCTAGACACTACAGTTGCAATGCTTTTAGAAGCAAATATAGATTATTCAGTTGGAAGCTTTGCAGCACTTGTCACAGGATGCCAGAAAAACAATTGATAATTGGAAATATATGTCAAAGACAATGAAAAAAACAACAACTGTGCCACAGTATTTTTTCAAATTTTTTATTTTATTATTCTTTCCATCTCAAGTCTCCATATTTCCTTTTTGTTCCTAAAGGGATCTATTTTTTGATGCTTTCTTTGTTAAAACTAATCAGAATTTTAACCTTTTTTTTTTTTTTTTTTCAGGTACTATTTACCGAACAACACACACAAACATTTTTCGAGTTGCAACAAGATATAGCAAAGGGAAAAACAGTCTTACTAATTTTCAAAAACATGGTTCGGAATGGACCAAGAGAATCCCATAGCATACGAGCGTGCTTATCAAGCTTCATTGAGCCACTTAACGATGAACTCACAAAATCTTATCTACAGAATCTTGCCAAAACAAAGCTACAGGCAAGTTTTCAATTGCATTTCAACTTTTTCTTAAGCTACAGGCAAGTTTTCAGTTGCATTTCAACTTTTTCTTATTTATAGACAATTTTAATAAAACTAACCAAAATATTTGTATTCTTCTATATTCTCAATCGAGCTACTGCAGATTATTGGCATTCTCAAACCAATTGATATGTCTGTCCACCATACAAGCCATTTTGTAATCGCTGCAAACAATTTATTAGAACAACAGACTTCCTGATTGATAACATGCTATATTGCACAAACTACACTGACAAAAAGTTGTTCTCTTATGACCATAGTTTACAGTGTACAATAAAAGATGCAAATGGCAAGTTGGACTACATCCTCTCAAAATACCTCCTTCAAAACTTATTTCCAAGTCTTTTGTAAATATCGTTTACAGAATATAAAAAAAAAAACATTTATGCAACTGCTTTTATGCTACGTGTATTTTCACTAAAGGGAACCTTTATAGTTTCCATGGATAATATCAATGTTGATTTCAAGCAAAGATGATATCTTCAATAATTTTGCTAGTCCATTTTGCTACTTCTGAGTCTGCAATATTTTGATATCTTAAATCTCACTCTTGTACATGTCCTCTAAGATTTTCTTTTCAATGAAATTGAAACTTTTGTAATATTTTGATATCCTACATCTCACTTTTGTACATGTCCTCGAAGTTTTTATGTCCAATGAAAAAGAAATTTTGTAATATTTTGATATCTTAAATGAGCTTCTATGAAAAAGGAAGTTTGTAATATTTTGATATCTTAAATATCACTTTTGTACATGTACTCAAATTTTTGCCTTCCAATGAAAAAGAAGACTGAATACTTCTATTAAGTCTTAAACTTAAGTTTTGTCTTCCAATGAAAAAGAAGACTGAAGACTTCTATTAAGTCTTAAACTTGTGACATGGAGCTTTTGAACATTGCTCTAATAATAGTATAGATCACTTATACCAAACATATTAATAGAAAAAAAAATTCCTCTGTAAAAGCTAAGGTCTGCTCCATCAAAAAAATGCCTATTATTCCTACTCTGCCATGCCTGCATGTCAACAACCAATTTGAATAATATTATTATATTTATTAATACTATATAGTTAAGTACAATTAATCACATATCACAATGGCAAAAGATCTTTGGAAGGACTAATGCGGGTTTTATAAAAATATAAAAGAAATGGCAGAGTATATTATTTAATGGATACTTATATTACTAATGATACAACTAATAGTTAACATCCCTTTAACCTTTGTCTCAACTAGGTATCCACTACAATTGACATGCATGCAACTATTAATAGTAAATCATTAGTTTCATGGCAAATCACTCCATGTGAATTAAATCTGATTTAATTCACTTGATCTCTCACTAGTGCAACAAATAGTTACAACTATTTCAACTGACTTTAACTCACTTAACTGAGTTAACTAATTTATCATGCATTAAACTAATACACTAACTGCAACTCGAACTCCATAACTAATAGAATAACCCTGCATGCCTCACCAACCACCCTCAACTCGAACTCCATAAGCTAATTAAGTTTATCACACTTAGTTAACTATTACAAGTGATTGTGAGATAAGATTACATTTTATTGTCCAATTTAATTATTGGAAAATTAAATTAGACACTTCACCAATTTATTAAATAAATTGGATTTCACACTAATGTATAGCTAGGACCTGTGGCCCCACACTAGTGTGTACTAAGAATAACAACAAATGGAAACTAAGAATACATGGATCTTGATAGGGTTCTCAGAAAATGTCGGGATTAGAGATCTAGGCTTTCTAGCACAATTCCAAGATAACCCAAAAAGGGTTTTTTGAAATACTCAAGATGAAAAATGCGACCCTAGGAATGAATTACACTCTGCAAATGACTAACTACCAGGAGGTGGCTGATCTGATGAGAAAATAGTTGATACTCCTCTCCACTGAACTTTCGGATGAAGGGCTACTCCCCTCATTGGAAAACAAGCTCAAGAACTTGGGTTCTCAACCCTCCACTGCAACTGCCTTCCTGAATTGTGCAATTCCTGAAGGAGACTACACTGCTGAATGTGGTTGAAGATTGGCCTGATGCCAGATGATGGAAGTAGCTCAAATGAACCTCTCCTGAGTGGGCACTCAAAGTCCCCCAAGGATGAGGGTGGGATTTCCGCTTAGAAACACGGTTGTGTTAAACAACACAGCAGACTCCACTAAATCGCTGAAGCATACTGAAAGTCATAAAAGACAATAAATAAAAAATATTTAGAATGCTTTCTATGGCTTCCATCCCCTTCCTTATATTCTTTGTGAAACTTCTCCCCCTTCATCCCACTCATCAAAGATACTACTCTCATGGAAATTTCCTCCCATTATGACTGCGTTGTCCTCCAATATCTCTCCACTATCTCCATACTATAAAATAATAATTAATATTAATAAAAGACCCTGCCATATTTGAATATTTTTGAAGAGCACTACAAAATGATAAGCAGACAGACATTAGAGATGTGTAGAGGATGTAATTATGCGTAGTGCAGTCTCAGTTCGATCATATTTATTTATAGAAAGGCTAACAAACTATACCATAGACATATATTATGGATAAACTATGCATAGTAAAATTCACCTTTTTAACTGGAATTTGGTGCAACCTTTGGTCAAATGTGTAAAATTCCCCAATACATTTGGTGATAATTTATTTATTTCCCAGTACAATTTGTGATAATTACATATTTAACTGTTAGTATTGGCGGAGGCGTGAAATTAAATCAATTTTTGCTTCGGACAGAAACTAGATTATGTAAGTCTCGGTGTTCGTAGATTAACAAAGAAAGGTCCTATTTAGTAGCTTAGCGGTTATTAATCTCATGAGGATTTTCATTTCAAAATTAATCAACCAATTTTTTTGATATTTTTGAATAGTGATATGTTTTTGGTGTTTTATTTGTTTCTTTGATTAAGATGTGATTTTTTTTCAATATTTGAAAATGGTAATATTTGTAGACATAAAATATAGTTTTTTTAATATTTAAAAAATAGTAATATTTTCAAATAGAAAAGAAAAAGTAATGTAATATTTGCAAATAGAAAATAAAAAGTAATGATGTAATAAATTTAATTTAATTTAATTTGAGTAAATCACGAAGTTGGAATAATTAATTTTTTGTAATTATAAAAGTAGCTTGAGTTCCAAATGTTTTATGCAGTAAGTTTCTTTAATAGATTCTACCATTATGTCATATTCACTTAGATGTTTGGAAAATGAAGTTGGTTTCATTGAAACTTTTATCCTATTAGATTACAAAAATTCAACACTCCAGAAAAGTTCATGAAAAAATTACTTCACATTTTGAGGTTTAGTAAAAGTTCAAATCAACCCTCATAAATGACATCTTGCAGTAGTGGAAATATGAGTGTGCCATATTACTCCCAGAACCATATTTAATGGTTGGTATAGATCAATCAATTTTTTCTTATGATAGAAATTGGATTATGTAAGTCTCGATGTCAATAAATTAACAGTAATTTGGTGCTTAGTTTTGAGAACACGTTCTCATTTCAAAATTAGATACAAACTTATTTGAGCTACAAGGTCGAAGGTTTTTATTCACTATATATATTTTAAAAAGGAATATGTGACATATATTATAGAATTTGGAATGCTAAAGGACACCATATATTTAATGCTTTACCTTAAAAATACACATGTCAACATCAATTTTTGTATAATTTACCGCTTCTTTAACACCATGGACATTAGTCCGGAGATTAACATTTTTTAGGGCTTCCATGAGTATGCATGCATTACACGTGCACCCTTCATTTGAAGATGTTACTTTGTAGTTCATCCACTCCTACGCTTAATTCTCTCATCGAGATTACGCATATCATTATCCAACGGTCCTAGCTATCACTAAAATCCCAACTCATTTTTTTAGGTAGAAGTGTTGGGTACTGAGCCTCATTTTTCCCTATCACCCTTGTCCATTTATTTCAGTTTTTCCGATGGCTTCACTGCTGTTGGATCTATTGGTGCTGGAGCTTCCTGTTGTTGGATCTACTAGAGCTGGTGCTTAGAATTGTCTCTGAAACTGGTCCCTACATAAAAAGCACAAGTGCTGCATAGAGCTATTGAGAATAGAGTAGATAATACAATATATAAAGTAAAAATGCATCAGATCCAGTATGGAGAATCTCATATAAGGCATGAGCTGAAATTGAGTGAGGGAGATCTCTATTATTATTTCGATCCACCAGGGGAGTAGGTTATACACCATCCGTCCACCAGAATATTTTCTAGGTTTGGTAATTTGTTTTGGTTTCATGAATTTTTTTATTTTTTCTTCCTTACAATTCGCAGATCTAATATCAATACCCACGTTGTGTGTTAAGGTGCAGAGAAATTTTATTAAATAAAAATTTAATTGGCCTGGATTTGTTTGGTTTACCCAATTTCTTGTTACTGATTATGCATTGTTTAAAAATAAAAATAAAAAAATTATACATTACTTTACACAGATATTGTTGTATTATATAGCAGGTAAATGAAAGATACCATACAACATCGATTACAATTATGAAATCAAATGAATAGTTATTGATTTTATCCAATTTCAAGTTCAGTAGCTACAGGTATTGTCTTTATGCGGCCTAGTCACTGTTTATAATATTAAATATAATTTGAACATGACTTATTTAGTTTTGGTGTTAACCATGTATGGTTTAATAAAATGAAATCATGAAATCAATTGAACAGGGATTTATTTTATCCCAATTTCAAGTTCAGTCGCATGTATTTTTGCTATCTGTCTTGGTTCCTGTTTATAATATTTTTAACAAAATGAACATGATTAAATATTTCTATTCTTTATTATTTTCATAAGATATTTTATATGTATATGTTGTTATATTATAGACCCATAAAATATAGCTTATGTAACCCCATTCCAATGCAAAGTTACAAGAAGAGGAACATAAAGTTTTTTTAGCAGTGGCTATGGGACGAGGCTCTAGAAGAGGAACTTGAGGACTATGAAATCGAAATTTAAATTGGGTTTCAGAGTGCTGGAGACTTGACAACCATTGGAATCCATGTAGGTACACTATCAACAAAATTAAATAAATGTATGAAAGTTTCTTGGCATAAATGAATTCCATGAAATATTTCATAAGAAAACACTAGAAAAATTAAATTAATGGATAAAATAAACTTAAGAATTCATTTCCAAAAATTAATTTGATTATTGACATTTGTGAGAAAAACAACAAATTTCTTCGATTCTTTGAAAGAAGGATTCAAAACTGCACGAAAATTTGAAAGAATGATTCAAACCTACATGAAAACACCATACGCCAAATTACTCGTATTCTAGTTATAAGTTGAAGGCAAAGAGAACTCAATCCAACCTGTGGAGTAGCATAGTTAAATGCTAATGAATTCATCCAATCCATGGAGCAAAAAAGGTGGATGCTAATGAATTTAAAACTTCATGGAAAAGCCAAACTACTGGTCATATGTATTCTAGTCGTGAGTTGAAGGTGAACAAAGCTTAATCCAAGCGGTGGAGAAAAATAGTTGAATGTTAATGAATTCAAAACTGAAGAAGAACAAAGGCCACAAAGACCAATGGGGTCTTTGAAACCACGGGGAGGACAGAAAAAAATCCACAGATACCACAGGGTCCTTTGAAACCACGGGGAGGGCAGGACAAAGGCCACGCACATACCAAAACACTAGCACGTACTTAGATTTGGTTGTACGTGTACATTTTCATGTAGTTGTACGCTAGAAAATGGGCCTATGTATTTGTCACTGAAGTGTTGTACTGTAATTAGCTAGCCATGAGTCAGTATTGTAATCAGCCACGTAGTAATAATTGAGTCAGAGTCAATTATTGTAAACATCTAGTCAGGAGTGACAACAATATTGTAATCATCCAGGGAGGGTCAAACATTTAATTTTAACTAAATAATGCTCCCAACATTAGTCAATCATACCAGAAATTCTCATTCATATCCATTTTAAGACTAATTTTTTATCCTCTCAGCCTCGGGAAGAGGTCAAATAAGACCTCAAAAAATTTGATTGGTTAACAAAAAAAGGTTTCAATAGATTTCACTATTTAATAGGCGGAAAAAAAGTGAATTAAAAAATATACAACAAAACTTTGGTTTAGCCATATGATTTTCTATGCAATGGCTCATGTTTCAAGGCACTTTGATTACAAGAGTCCCTGCTAACCCTTAATATAATATAAATTAATATGGTAGGGACTTTTATATATTTATATATTATTAATGCTAGTTCAAATTGTCTTTTCCCTTGTACAAGCAAAATAAAAATTGTTCTTTGCATTTGCTTAAAGATGCTATTCGAAGAAATTTGAAAACACATACAAAAAGGGTTCCAAAATTAACTATATCACATGTATATAGTCCTAGACAAATAAAAAATAATACAATACCTTACAATTATAATAGAATAATTAAATTAAATAGAACAATCATTTATATTAACTATATAGTATTAATAAATAATACTGCAGATTTGAAATTATAATTTTTATATATTTGAATTTTAATAGTTTTATTTTTCATATATTTTTGTTGTTGACATGCAGGGAGAGTAGGAATAATAGGCATTTATTTGATGGAGCACACTTTAGCTTTTACTGGGGCATTTTTTTTCTATTAATATGTTTGGTATAAGTGATCTATAGTATTATTAGAGCAATGTATAGAAGCTCCATGTCACAAGTTTAAGACTTAATAGAAGTCTTCAGTCTTCTTTTTCATTGGAAGACAAAACTTAAGTTTAAGAATTAATAGAATTCTTCAGTCTTCTTTTTCATTGGAAGACAAAACTTTGAGGACATGTACAAAAGTGAGATTTAAGATATCAAAATATTACAAAATTTCTTTTTCATAGAAGCTCATTTAAGATATCAAAATATTACAAATTTTTTTATTCATTGGACATAAAAACTTCAAGGACATGTACAAAAGTGAGATTTAGGATATCAAAATATTACAAAAGTTTCATTTTCAATGAAAAGAAAAACTTTGAAAAGAAACATTTCGAGGACATGTACAAGAGTGATATTTAAGATATCAAAATATTACAGACTCAGAAGTAGAAAAATGGACTAGAAAAATTATTGAAGATATCAACTTTGCTTGAAATCGACAATGATATTGTCTATGGAAACTGTAAAGGTTCCCTTTAGTGAAAATGCACGTAACATAAAAACAGTTGCAGAAATGTTTTTTTTTATATTCTGCAAACGATATTTGCAAAAGACTTGGAAATAAGTTTTGAAGGAGGTCTTTTGAGAGGATGTAGTCCATCTTGCCATTTGCATCTTTTATTGTACACTGTAAACTGTGCTCATAAGAGAACAACTTTTTTTCAGTGCAATTTGTGCAATATAGCATGTTATCAATTGGGCAATCTACTGTTCTAATCAATTGTTTGCAACTGTTGCAAAATGGCTTCTACATTGGACAAAACAAATCAGTTGGTTTGAGAATTCCAATAATATGTAGTAGCTCGATTGAGAACACAGAAGAATACAAATATTTTGGTTATTTTTATTACAATTGTCTATAAATAAGAAAAAGTTGAAATGCAATTGAAAACTTGCCTCTAGCTTAAGAAAAAGTTGAAATGCAAGTGAAAACTTGCCTCTAGCTTTGTTTTGGCAAGAGTCTATAGATAATATTTTGTGAGTTCATCATTAAGTGGCTCAAAGAATCTTGATAAGTGTTATCGCTCAAATTGACCTCAGGCTGAGAGAGGCAATTCTGAGGTAACCTCAAACCATGCTTGGCCAAGTAGCTAGCCCTACTAGGCCAGGAGAGGGCTCTCTCCATATGGAACATAATCAAGATGACTATGGAAAGAAGGTTTTAGGCTAGGTATAGTAGCTTAGGGTTTTTATTTTGATTTTGTAAGGTTTTCTTGATCAAGAGGAGTCAAACAGCTAGGGCAAGGAAATTAGGTCAAAATTTGCAGGGGTTCCAAGGGGTAAGGTAGGTAGAAGGTTTTGACATTAAAAGATGATTATGGTGAGGTGAAGAGACTAGTGAGGATCGAGGGAAATAATTTGGAATGTATTTTCCCTAAACTGAGGAGAATGAACACATTATACTAAATTTCCCAAAACAGAGCATAAATAAATATGGATTCTTCCTTTCAAACTTGAAATCTAGTATATAATAGACATGAAATGATTTATGAATTAACAATAAATTAAAAAAAATTGATAAAAAAGAGGAAATTATGTCTAAAACTCATACCACATGGATCCCAAAGAAATAGCTACAAATTTTTATTAATATCCAAGCCAAACTGATATACTAATGTCTCTTGAGATGCCAAAGCTCCAAGTGAGTCCAACCATTACAATGATTGAGGAAATACATAAAATAGACCTAAAAATCACTCTCCCTAGCCTCAGGGAGTCGAATCCATGATATAGGGATCAGTTTCACCTACTCCCAAACAAGAATATGAAGACTAGGAAAACTCAACAATTTGCCTCTAAAAGAGAGGAAACTGATTGCTTTGACCTCTAGAAGAATTATCCAATGTATCTACCTTAGGTAAAATTACAATATGAAATTTACATCAGTAACTTCTTCATCTTCCCAAGTAAAAATTAAAACAGGAATGAAACTTCAAAATTTGATGAAACTGGTGAAAATGTAAATTTCTTGGCATTAGCGCAACGCCATGACAGAAAAATTGACCTATTTTGTAAGCCACTTTTGGAGGCCTTCCCCTTGTCCAAATCAACTCCATGATATCTCATTAGAAAGGTCTCTGGGTCTAGCTTCCAAATATGCTTTCTCTTGCCGAAATGGCACCCATCCGCCCTATAAAAACGGAGTTCTCCCAAGACTGGTATTAGCGCAACACCAAGGTGAAAAAAGAGGCAGAAACATGAAAATTAGGAGGTTTTGTGTACTTTTGAGGAACCAGTTCTCCTCCAAATATTCTGAAATTTTTTGAGGTTGATGTACTCATCATTATGAACATGAGGATGCTGACCATTTTCCATTTGGATGCCCCAAGAAAAAGCGCAACGCCAAGGGCGCTACGTTTTTAGCAAATTTTTTGTGTGTCAAATTGCTCAAAAGAAACAAAAATTGCACCAAAGTGCCAAATGTGCCAAAATTTTGTCAAAATGGTGAGATTACGTGCTGATCAAGGGTTAGAGGCATGAAGAGACACCTCAGCAATTATATATAACTTCTGCTTTTGTTCAGTCAAAGCTTGAATCTTTGCATGGGCTTTTTTGAGATTGACCCTTGCAATCTTGTTTCTCATGGCATAGTGCTTTGCCATCTTCCCTAAATATCATTGTCCTTTTTTAACTTCTCCAGCAAGCCCTCCAAATGCAAATTGGCTCTATCAAGCCATGACTCTCTATCTCTACTAATCTCAAGGGCAATCATCTCACTTGGAGTGAGCTTCTCTGCCAACTCAACCTCTCTTTGTCTCTCACAGATTAGAGCTCTCCTAAGCCCTATTGTCTTTGGTCTCTGTCTTGGTGTGTTATGCGGATAAATCCTTCTTGCAAACAAGAACGATCTCCCTATTATCCTAAGGATATCTAGAAACAAACAACCAAATACAAACCATTTTCTCTAAATCATTTGTGATTCAGAATTATTAATAACAAAGTATGAGGATGTGCCCCTACCTGAAGTCCAATGCTTGTCGAAATATTCTATCCAATCGCTCCAAAAGACGTCACTTCAGCATGTGAAACCTACAATCAAAGACAGATAAAAGGATTAAAAGCACCTACAAGATATAATAATTGAGAAAACACTAATCTATCTTAGTGATCAAGGAATCTAAGAATTGAATTACTCAAATAGATACATGAACAATTCAATGAGAAAATGGAATCCATTGGTATTAACTTGTATAATAAGAAGTAACCTTACAACCCGTCGCCTTGATGTTATACAGGTTCTTTCGGGGTCCTAAATAATCATCCCTCCTTCATATTTACAAGCCTTCCTCTCTCTGAACTAGCATGAAGTTATGGAAATGAGTGTGTGATCATTCTCATATCAAGAATAAATAGTAAATAGAGTATGCTCTCTTGAGAATTTCTTCAGCAATTACCATATACAAGGTACCCTTGAGACTGAAACATGAGCTCAATTTATAGGGAAATGGAGGTGGTTTTAGTTCCATGAAGAGGGGGATGGATTCCTCTCATGAAGGGATTTGAGCTCCATATACCAAGGGATAAAATCCATGAGTGAAGGGATAGAGCTCCATCAATGGAGGGATAAAGCTCGAACTGAATGCACTTATAGAAGCTTCTAGTTGGGAGAATATTCATCTATCTAGGCTTCTAGAACTTACTTTTTCCTTTAATTGAATGTTTACGGAGGTCCGCAGTTTTAATAATCAGAACGTGTGGGATGTGCCACAGGCTATAAAGTAAATATCTGCAGATCTGCAGGCAAGAGCTAGGAAAAGTGCGGAGTCAGACTTTTTAGGTTTTTTATGAGCTTTTCTCCAATTCCAAGACTTGGTTTAGGAACATTAGAGTTTTTGACCTCTAAGGGAGCATAATATAGATAATGATGAACCTATATTGACAGTCAAATGTCATGGTGACAAAATAACGTGTAACCAATTACCCCCTAAAGTGCGAAGTCTGAGGTAGTTCTGAAGAGTGAAGTGCTTTATCATTCCGAGGATTTGGATTGCAGACTCACTGGTCGAAAAAAAAATTCAATGCAAACATATATATATATATATATATATATATATATATATATCATCGCTGAGGTAGGCATTCCCATACTCAGATCAAAACTAGCTACATGTTCTGGTACATAAATGACTTTAAAATTACATCAATAGTAGACACAGTATGGATGTAGCCATCTATCGTAAGTAGTCTACTGTATCATGAATAATAAAACTCCTCGTAGCTTGGATGGTAGAAACTAGATCCAGGGTCTTGATTTCCGCTTCCCGAACTAGTACGATTCTATCCATGTGATCGATTGTGTCATAGTCAAACATGGTAGAAACCACTTGATTGCCAGTCAATGATGTGAACTGTTAACAAGTGTGAGAGAAACCACCAATAATGACAATGGCTCTCAAAGAACTCAGTACAATCCACGAAGTGTGAATGAATGATTTGTAGTCGGACACTTCACGAAATCATTCGATCGAAGGTCAATGATGTAACCTATTGTCGAAGGCGAGAAACCTGCCATTAGGGCATGCAGATCCCAAGGTACTGATAGGATTCTAGATCAACTTTCTGGATAATGAGCTGTCTTTGATAAAAAATGACCCATCGTAGGAAAGCCCATGACACGAAACCATTAGATCAAGTTTTGAAGAAATATTTGTAAGGACTGACTCAGGGATGGTCAACGCGAATGGAGAAAAATGTTTGCAATGAATGGTTTATTTGGACTGTATCTTAAACACATAATGACATTGCAGATGGTTTGGTAACAATTGACCTAAAGCTAATACCCAGAAACCGGCTGAAGACTTTCAATGTGGTTTGATTAACCATTAGACAAAGGATTTTACCAACCCAGGTACAAGTGTGACAAAAAGTGTCGTTTTCAAGAGTGGCATACTTCTTTTAAAAACAAGGGTGAAAAATGGATTCATTTTCTCTCTTTTCCCCCACCATTTCTGGCAAGTACCTCTTTATTTTTTACAAGCTTGAGGAGGATAACATTTGCTTGTTGTGTAAGCTCATCCTTCGGATGAGTCCAATTTAGTATTAAAGTAGAACCCTAAGAAGGAGTGGTTCGTTCTTGTTTGTAATTGACAGTTCCTTTACTGTTAAGTTTTAACGACTCTAGTATAGGTGAAACTCGGTGTTTTTAAATTTTAGGGAATGAGAAGAAAAACATAATAAAACTCGGTGGTTGTACTTTTTCGTAAATTTAGTTTCTCAAGCCCAAAAAAGGATAAAATAATATAGGAGAGAACTCTATTGAACATGATTAGTCAATGTATACCTTTTTCGTAAATAGTCCATTTCAGTCTGGAAAAGGGGTAAACTTATACTAAAAGGATGACTATTCATTTCTTTTAACGAGTTTGAGTAGTCAAGTACTCAACGATATTTTCAATTTTAGAGAGTCTGAAAAGGGCTTAAAAGAGAACTCCAGGGTTTCGCTTTTTTGTAATTTTCAAGAGCCTGAAAAAGTGATAAAAGTGTACTCATCATCAAAATAATTCTTTTCACCGAGAAAATATGTATTTTGAACAAAAACTTGAAAGATTAAACATACATGTTTCCAATAGGTAAAAACATTGAAAAATCATTTTTTAAATTGGAAAATAAATAAAATAAAATATTTTATTCATTCAAAAAATCTTATAAAAAGAAGTTAACAAAGTCATTTTCACCTTTTGTCTTTAGAGTTGTAAATTGAGAGCTTTTGGAAGAAAAAGTTCTAGAGTTGATAACGGGAAAACTGACCGCTCAAATCGAGATTCGTCAAAACCAGGTAATCCACGACACTCTTTTCTTCATTTCTATCTGATTAAATTCTCATTTAAGGCTTTAAAATCATTTTTTGAGGAGAAATTTTGTTTAAAATTCTGCTCTCGGGGGTCCACCGGTCATACATGCATTACCTGCGAACCCTGATAATTTTCTTAAAGGAAAATTATCAAGTTACCATGGTTTTGTGTGGAGCCCGTGTGAACGTCCACACTGTCTCTGCACAAAAACTGAAGAGGCACCGTGACCAAATGAAAATTGATAATTTCTCTCAAAAAAGGTTAAAATTTCCCACTCTAAAAGTTTCTAATCCTCAAATGCGTCCATTTTCAGACTATTCCACAATGCTAGAGTGGAGAGAACATGAGCATTAAGGTACAGATTATGTGGCTATGAATGATCAAGCCACAATGCGTGCACTTAAAAATTGTATTTTGTATAAGTTCTGGGCAATTCAAGGTATGAGGGAATAGGTGGAACTGATGACATTGCTAGTGAACAAGTGGGATGTTCAAGATCAGTGCTTTATCATTGGCGATCATCAACTCCAAGATATTATTTTCTCACCGGATTATCCAAAAGAGGAGAAAACATTTATTTTTTTGGAGCTAGGCAGGGTGGCCTACCAGTTGCTAGTTAAAAACAAGAGTTTTGCAGTGATGAAGCAAATCCGAAGGATAATCACATAGATATAAAGACTATCTTGCGACTTGATCTTAAAGCTATTGCATTCACATTAACCAGGTTGTGTGGAAGTGGAGCTCCACATGTGGCCACCAAGTCTCTAATGCAAACCGTGGTTGAATGTTTTAGAGGCACCATTTTCAACTGGTGCGAAGGGGTTTTGGCCAACATGAAAGGCCAATTGACCAGAGTAAAAAATAAAAATTTGAAAAACTTTGGGTATGTCGCCATCCTAATTTTTTTTTTCTTTGGAGAGGATTCCATTCCTCGCCCCTCAGCATATTCCTGTCGATCATGGTGAACTTAGAGAACCTCGTATGGTACGTTGGGTTGCACTGATGGCCCGCCATGGTGGCGACGGCAGTACGATGGTTCGGTTTATTCCTGCGCATTTCATGTGAATACAGAACCAAATCTTCACAATTGAAAATTTCCCATATGGGGGTATATATTTCAGAGGTGATCCTGATATGTCCTTACCTCCAGGGGCACAATGGGACGAATCGAGTAAGCGAATCATTTTGATGTGTTTTGTTATGAAACTAGCTCCAAAAATAGAAGAAAAGAGAGATCAACGCCTTAGAAATCAACCACTTCTAGGGGGCAACCTCTAATACATTACATAAATGAACAATTATTTGATGCTACAAACGACCAAAACCTCCTTCTATATATAGGAGTCCATGGGCCCATAATATAATCCTAGCCGACCTAACAATAACAATGTAAGGGCACAATAATAACAATATTGGCGTTACAGGGGTACAACAGTAACAATAAGGGGGCTACACTAATAACAATAAGGGACTAAAATAGTAATATAGGGACCTAACATGCCCCTATCCTTCAAAAAAGTGTTGTCCTCAACGCTTGAGTAGCTCTGGGTGTTTCTGTATAAAATTCTCATCCTCCCATGTAGAATCTTTAGTGGGTAAGTTCTTCCACTTGATGAGATACACTAAAATTGATCAATTTCGTAGCTGTCGAGTTCTTGTTTCCATGACCTCTTCATGTTCCAATATGAATTTTCCTTCCTCATCAAGTTCTGGAAATATTGTTTGAACTGGAATATTTTCACCTATAACCTTCTTTAAGCATGAAACATGGAAATTTGGATGCACTCGCGAAGAAGCAGGAAGCTCCAATTTGTATGCCATAGTACCAATATTTTGGAACACCTTGTAAGGACCATAGTACTTTGGCGATAATTTATTATCCTTCTTAGATTGCTTGAGGGAAATTTGTTTGTATGGTTGTAGTCGTAAAAATACTCAGTCTCCTACATCAAAACTTCTCTCATTGTGATGTTGATCTTCCCGTTGTTTCATTCGATTTTGTGCAAAATTTAGGTTATCCTTTAAGAGTTGGAGAAATTCTTGTTGATGCTCGATGTGATATTCCACTACCTGAACCTTATAATTTTCTCTTAAAGATGATGTGATGGACGGTGGATGATATCCATAAAATTCCATAAATGGGGTCATTTTTGCTGCAGTATGGAAAGAAGTGTTATACCACCATTCAGCGAGAGATAACTACTTGACCCATTTTGTTTTTTTATCAGATACAAAACATCAAAGATATCCTTCCAAAACTTTATTCACTATCTCAGTTTGACCATCAGATTGATAATGATAAGATGAGTTATGATCTAATTGAGTACCCAAACAAGAAAATAATTCCGTCCAAAAATTTCCAGTAAAAATGGGATCTTTGTCGCTCACAATAACCTTTGGGTTTCCATGTAGCTTTTGAATTGTGTCCATAAATGTAGTAGCAATTGTACTTGCTTTAAATGGATGAGATAATGCACAAAATTTTTCATACTTGGTAATTCTATCAACTACCACCATGATGACACTCTTTCTTTCGAACTTAGGTAAACTTGTGATAAAATCCATTGAAATCTCCTCCCAACATTGACTTGGAATGGATAAATTTTGTAGAAGACCCGAGGACTTAATTGTCTCAACTTTATTTTGTTGGAAAACCGAACATTCCGCCACAAAATTTTGAATATTAGATTTAAGGCCATCCCCAAAAAAGTCTTTCTTCACCCTGTGGTAAGTTTTTCAAAATCCTCAGTTTCCTCCTAAAGGAGAAGTGTGCAATTCCAAAATAATGTTTTGTTGTAGTTGGGAATTCTTACAAAGATATAAGTGATCTTTGTACCATAAAGAATAATTTTTCCAAATAAATGTAACAGATGTACTAGGATCTTGCTGCAACTTTTGAATGAGTGTCCACACTTCTTCATCCTTCTTCCACTCATCCCTTGCTTCGGTTATCCAATCTGGTTGGATAATAGAAATGTCACAAAGCAATGCTTTGACCTCTTCATTATTTCTTGAGAGTGCATCTACAACAACATTTAGCTTCCCTTTTTTGTAGATTATTTCAAAGTCATAACCCAACATCTTTGTGACCCATTTTTTGTTCTCTTCTGAAGATAGTCTTTGTTCCAAAAAGTGTTTAAGACTATCATGATCAGTTTCTACCTTGAAGTGTCTTCCCATTAGGTAAGGTCACCATTTCTTTAGTGCATGTAGTATTGCTAACATTTCCTTCTCATAAATATCTTTTTGTAAATACTTTCCTTTTATTGGACGGCTTTCAAAAGCAATGGGTCTTCCTTCTTGCATTAAAACAACAACAATTCCATTTCCTGAGGCATCACATTCCACAATAAATGTTTTTGTGAAGTCTGGCGTAGCTAAGACCGGTGCTAGGCGCATTGCCTCTTTAATATGTTCAAAGGCCTTAGTTTCTTCAGGAGTCCATGAAAATGCATCTTTCCTCAATAATGTTGTTAGAGGTGCTGCTATTCTCCCATAATTCTTAACAAACTTGCGATAATACCCCGTTAACCTGAGAAATCCTCGCAACTGCTTTATGGTTGTGGGGACTTTCCATTCCTTAATGGATTTAATTTTGTTAGGGTCTACCTTAACACCCTCGTGAGATGCAATATGACCTAGATATTCCACCTCTTGTAATCCAAAGAAACATTTGGATGTTTTTGCATAAAATTGTTTCTCCTGCAATAGTTTGAGCACCCTGTCAACATGTTGAACATGATCCTTCCAAGATCTGTTGTAGATTAATATATCATCAAAAAATACTAGCACAAATTTTCTAAGGAAGGGTTTGAAAATGGAATTCATCAACCCTTGAAATGTAGAAGGTGCATTGGTAAGTCAAAAAGGCATGACCAAAAATTCATAATGGCCCTCATGAGTTCTAAATGTTGTTTTTGGAATATCATCAATCTTCATTCTAATTTGATGATATCCTGAACGAAGATCTAA
Source organism: Pinus albicaulis (assembly GCA_034641835.2). Lineage (NCBI taxonomy): Eukaryota > Viridiplantae > Streptophyta > Pinopsida > Pinales > Pinaceae > Pinus > Pinus albicaulis. The sequence goes on from CM076581.1 coordinate 251,787,725, forward strand.
CTTGGTAAAATAAATTTCTTCATGTAATTCATCCAATAATTCTTCACAGGAATGGGAAATTTATCTTTAATGGTGAGCTTATTGAGCTCCCTATAATCCGGACACATGCGCCATGATCCATCCTTCTTGTGCACCAATACTACTGGAACAAAGAAAGAACTTTGACTAGGTTGAATTATACCCGCCTCTAACATTTCTACAATCATACGTTCAATTTCGCTCTTTTGGACATAAGGATATCTATAAGGCCTAATGTTTAGAGGAACACTTCCTGGAATAAAATGAATAGCATGATCATGATCACGAATAGGTGGGAGTCCTTTAGGAGTTTCAAACACCTTGGAATGATTGTCCAAGACTTTTTGGAGATCTGCAGAAATAGATGATTTTGACGTTGGAACTTCTAGTGAGCATAATTGTGCAATTATGCCTCATTGTTCTTTCTTCAGAAGATTTTTCATGACATTAGAGCTAATTATCTTTCCCAGCTTCCCTAAAATACCCCATAATTCAACTTCCTTTCCTTCTAAAAAAAAAATTCAAGGAAAATTCTTGAAAATTTAAAGCTACTGTCCGCAAATATTGTAACCATTATACTCCTAGTACAACATCATCACCTCCCATAGGAATGGAAAGCATTGGACTATTCAATACATATTCCCCCATGGTTATCTTGATATTATGGCATTTTCCAGAGCAATTTATAGTTCCTCCATTTGCAACCATCACTTGAAATTCTGGTGCTGGGTATAGGAAACAATTTAATTCCTTGGCCACCTTACAATGAATAAAATTATGGGTACTACCCGAATCAATCAACACTATTACCTTTTTCTTCTTGATATGTCCTTCTATCTTGAGATTTTTCGAAGTGGTAATTCCTGCCAATGCATTACATCATATGTTCAGACTCATTTCTTCCTCTTCTAGGGTTGGTTCCTGGTGTATATCCTCTTCTTTTGAAGATTATTGTTCATTTTCTTCTTCCTCTTCACAATCTATGTAAAATAATTTCTTCTGAGGACACTTATGACTTTTAGTGTATTTGCTATCACAACTGTCGAAAATCCCTTTTGCTCTTTTTCCTTCCAATTTTTGTGGTGAAGTCTAGGAGTAGAAACACTTCCATCTTTATATATGTGAGTGGTAGGCTTCCTTGTTGCCATAATTTTACATTCAATTTTTCTTGCCAATCTGAATGCCTTTTCCAATGAATCAGGTTCCCAAATGCGAACTTCATGTTGGATGTTATCCTTTAAAGTCCCTATGAAGACATCAATCCTGTGTTCCTATGGAATATCAATTACCCTTATATTCAATTTTTGAAAGTCCTCAATGTGCTCCACCACTAAACCCTTTTGTTTGAGATTTATCAATTGGATAAAGGAGGTGTTGCTTTTTGTATCCTCATAATGTGCTATCATTTCCTCCATAAAAATTGACCAAGTGACAATTTTTTTACGGGAGAAAAGCGATCGATACCATACAAATGTATTTTGTTCTAAATGTAAAGTCGCAATGCGTACCTTTTGTGTGTTTTGCACATTATTGAGATCAAAATATTGCTCCATCTGTAATATCCATGTTACGGGATCCTTGCCATCAAACTTCCTCATATCCATATTTGGAATATGGTGGTTCTTCCATCCAACATTAGAGTTTATGAAATCACGGTTAACATTTATTTTGTTCTCATCATGAGTTTCCTCTACTATCTTTTTGCCATTAGGAAACATTTCTTGTATCAACTTTTCCAAACCTTCGATGTCTACTTTTAGATCATTCTTCATGTTTTCCATTTTTTCATCGATCTTAGCTTCTATTTCATCCATATTAGATTCCATTCCAACTTCCATGCCCTCCATCTTAGATTCCATGGCTTTATTCAAACCATCCATCTTATTTTCCACGCATTTCTTCAAAAATTCCATTCCATTTTTTGTTGCTCTTTGTGATAGGTGCACTTGCTCTTGTAATTTTGACATCTCATGTTGCATTTCTTTGTCTTCATGAGTCATAGTAGAGGTTTCTGAAGGCTTAATGGGTGTTGAATTCTTTTTAGGGTGCATTTTAGAACCCAATACTGATATCTATTCTTCAATATGCCCTTGGAAAAAATTCAAACTAATTTTTTTCAAACGAGACTTATGTAATTTGAAAACAATACACACATTTTTCTTTCTTTTGAGGAGCTCGATATTGAAACTGAATTATCTCTGTGATTTCGGATCTTCAATATCTGCAATTCGGCCTTGAGGTATCCCTCTAAATCCTCTTTCGAATGCCACAGGTCTGACTTGATTTGGACTCTTCAAGGAAAAGTTATGTCCAATCTCTGACAATGACCTAAATATGGACTAGTTCAGTAGAGCGAACTTGAACGACTTGCCACGTGTTACTGTTTCCTCCTTCGGCTTTGAACTTTATAGATGGGAAACTAAAGTTAGTGCACTTGTAGCCACTTTTTATAGAATCTCAATCCGATGCTCAGAGAGAGAGATTTATGACGTTTTTCCCATGGTCACCTCTTTGAGATAAAATTCCGGAGCCTGAAAACATCCTAACTTCCACAAATCATATCTCCAAAAATATTGTGAACCAAGATCTAAAATTTTTATAGGAGGTTACTCAAGATTTTGGCTTCGCTCTATGAAAATTTTAGCTTCTTAAACCTCGCAGAAAAATATTTATAGTAAAAATTCCGCGATGACCTATTTAGGTTAAATTTAGGAGCTTGCAAAAAGCCATAACTTCCACAGATCATATCTCCACAAATATTGTGAACCAAGATTTGAATTTTTTCAATGATTTTCCTCAGGATTTCATCTTCGCACTCTAAAATTTCCAGCTTCTAAACCTTTGTATAAAAAATGTTATAGCGAAAATTCCACGATGACCTTTTTGGAGCAGAAAAACCCTAGAATCCAAAGGCTCTGATATCAAATGTTATGAAACCAGCTCCAAAAATAGAAGAAAAGAGAGATAAATGCCTTAGAAATCAGCCACTTCCAGGGGGGAAACTCCAATACATCACATAAATGAACAATTCTTGGATGCTACAAATGACCAAAACCTCCTTCTATATATAGGAGTCCATGGGCCCACAATATAATCCTAGCCGAACTAACAATAACAATGTAAGGGAAAAATAATAAAAATATTGGGGTTACAGGGGTACAACAGTGACAATAAGGGGGCTACACTAATAACAATAAGAGACTAAACTAGTAATATAGGGACCTAACATGTTTTAACTCTAATTTTTATTTGTTTTTTAATCATCCAATACTTATAACAAAATTTTAAATGCAGATGTTAAACCACGAAGACCAGCTACACTCTCTCGCTTTGAAAGGCAGCAAGTAGAGCCTATACTACCTCTGCCACAGGATCAAGCAGGAAAGATCCTAACTGATTTGGAACACAACTTGGAGAGGTTGACTATAGATATCCCTGAGACATCGACATATGATATTCCTCTCCATCTTCAAAGACATGTTACTGGTGTTCCAGGCCAGTTTAGGAGATTCCTATGCAAGGTGGCACGTGCGATAGTCTACTACCATGATCATCACCATGGATAGTGGATGATCATCATGGATTATCATATTTTTTTTTGTATCATTATATTTCAGATCATAAGGTGTTTAAACCTATGATCACAAACGATGTAATATTTTTTGAAAACAAAACTCCTATATATGATATTCCTAATTTCTCTGACTATATTGTTCAACATGTAACGAATGTTGTTTTGGTTTACTGTTTTAACATTGCAAATGTCTATTTAAAACACGATTAGCTAATGCATCATCCAATTTTTTTAAATTTCTTGAAATGTGTTGATATTCAATGTAATCAAACTATCTTTCCAAGAGACGAACCTTCAAAAATAATCTCAATAACACTGGATTTTTAATTGTGTACACTCTGTTTAAGTGTAATACAATGAGTTCCGAATCTAACCTAATGATCAAATGTCGAATACCAAATGAAATGGCATCAGATAATAACTCAATCGCTGTGATATATTTTGCAATATTGGAAGTCCCCTTGGAGACTTCCCCTGATGTTTCGCTTGACCTCCCTTCAATGATCACCCTGGGCTCAACATCGATAATTTTTTTTTTCTTCTTACTCTTCTGTCACCCCTTGTGACGATGCGCATGTGAACCTCTCTTCTCATGATGAAGAGTTAGGTAGCTTCGCCGTGTCAGGTGGTCTTTCTTCCACCAGTCACCCCATCTTCTATTACAATGACGACATTATGGAAGTATTTACCACCCCTAACTTTATCTTTCCCCCCTTTCATCGAACCCATGCATTTGAACCACATACACCTTGTGGCCATTACATTGACACCCAATGTTTGGGTAAGGGGGCACCCATATTTGAGAGACCAGAAGAAGTAATTCTCCACCACTCTTATAGTGTATCTAGTCGTGTCGACTCTAGTACCATTATTATTCCCCATTTAGAAGAACCTCTAGAGTCCCATATCACTTCAGATCACTCTAGGGATGATACCCCTCATCATTCCTTCATCTTTCATCAACAACCCAGTCCCTTCGACATTGTTGTTGACCAACCTGTGGGCTTTCTAGGAGATCACCAGTTCATTATCTCCAAATCCTCTCTTTGGGATAGTGACACCATGTATGCCAACCTAGAAACTTAAAGTCCATTTGATTCATATATGCAGTACCAAAAGAGATTGGTAATCCTCCATTCCCTTTGTCAAAATGCATAAACATAACGAAAACAAATGGTGCACCACATCATTAAAATGTGTTTAGATTCCCCTTTTTCTAAATACATTTTGGCATGACCACAACATGCTTGGGGGCACCTATGCCCCTAAACCATAAAAATCCCAGATCTTAGCCAAAAAAAACATTGAAACCCCCTTTCTCTGACAGGTCGCACTTTTCAGGTCATTTCCTGGGACAGGTCACAGTTTTCTGCCTAGTACCTACTACCCAGGTCGCAGAACAGACCCCTAAAAGTGAAACCTGGCTTGTTCATGAGCTCTAGGGACCTAAACTAAACTTTCAATCCACCGAAATGAAAGAGTAGGGTTAGGGCTCTTACCTGCAACTAACGTATCCCGATTCCAACGGTCGGTTTGTCTTCTATGCTCGCCACAAGATTTAGGGCCTTCTCTCCTCTCTACATTCACCACAGCTCCACATGCAAATAAGTGAATTTGGAGGGAAAATGCCTTATTAAAAGAAAACCCTTGATTTTTCTTTCGCCTATTGCAGAAAAACCATAGCTCAGTTTAACGAACCATCTGTACCATTGGAAAGCTCTCACCGAGCCCTCAAATGGGTATCTGTTAGTTTTTAGTGATTTGATACTTCACCAGGACACATTTTTTCCAAGAAGTGTCACTTCACTCCTCCTCAAAATCGAATTTCTTCACTTGCAACACTCATACTGGGGGCACCACTTTGCCTCCATACTTTTCCACACTCGTGTCAACTTTCGTCGTGAGTTACCATCTTGTACTCATGTTTTTATGGTCCCCATTAGACCTTTTCTGTGTGGCAGCACCATCAAGTCACCCTTGTTTAGAGCATCCAAGTTGAGTCATCATTACATTCATGGAGTCTATCCCGAGTCCCTTTGTATCCCGCTATAGTTCTCCATCCTTCATTTCTTGGTCCCTCACTCGTGTCGCACATTATGGCCTTCAGTCCCACTAACCCCTATCCCTCATGATATTCTGTCAATCACTGCCAATTCATCCATGCCCTTTATGCTCTAACAAGGGAAATCGTCCGTTTGCTACTCAGTACCCCCCATTTCATCATCACCCCTGGTGTCCATCCGTCAGTTGCTCTACTATTTTCTCTTGTGCCTTAGTTGAGGACCTCTCATTGCCTCACCTATGGTGGACCTCCTTCTGTCGACATCAGATCATTTATTCCAGAAGACAGGTCTAGAGGGCGGTGTACCTTGGTTCCAGCTTCCACTCTTGTTCGGTGCCTCGGATCAGGAAAAAAGACTCCTTATAGCCCTTTGACTTGATTTTTTCTCAGCTCCAGCTCCTTTCAGCATGATCGAGATCCGTATACTCGATGGTTCAGTGATGCAACAGATTTGACCAGTGATTCCCAGGTGTGTGTGAGATGTCTCAGCCCTCATGAGGGGGTGGCCCTACAAGTAGCCCACATGCCTGGATGACCTCTTCATCTCAGCCTTCGATGCAACTCCATAGATTTTAAGATGTCGGCCTCAACCGCTTGCAATGCCTTTTTTGATTGCATGTATCAGTTAGATTTTCAGAGCCCTTTCCTGTTTACAGGGGCATCTAGGTTGTATTTGTATCTCATGTAATCATATATTATTGTACAAGTCCTGGCTATTATCCCAGGCACAGTATGTATGTGGGATCCATTATCATGTTGTTTATCTACCTCATGTTTATGCCAACATGTACTATATTGTTCAGTCCCTTGTTTACTAGACGCATTATTCTTTGTACTCTGTCTCGGCGAGCATAGGTATGCCTCCCCCGCCACCTATAGCACAGGCACTCACTCATAAAAAAGACTTGTCACACCTGTAAGTCTCACCTCCTCAGGGTCTAGTCCTATCAGCACTTCGGTCTACCTTATATTTCTCTCTCTGACTTCCCCTTCAGTGTCTAGTGATTGAGTTCTTACAACGTACTTCGGTCATACACTTAGCTCCTAACACTCACACGCTAGGGGGCAATCTGTTACACCATTTTTTTGGTCATCTAACCTATTATCATTATATGGACCCAAGTACACCATGTAAGACCAATTTTACCCCAAGTAAAATTGCTTTCACTATTAAAATAACTTAGTAAACCACCTTTATTAAGTTGTTTGTGGTCTAAACAGGAAACCCCATGAGGAAATATTAAATAAATCTACATTTGTTTGATTTTCCTCAAGGAATAATTAGTTAAAGAACAGTTTAATTAATATTCCTAGTTATATTTAACCCAAAACAAGGAAATTAATTAGATAAATCATTATTTATCTTATTATTTTCTAAGAATAATTATTTAAACCTTATTTAAGTAATATTCTTTGTTAAATGTGACTAAATCACCCTTAAATAATTAAATAAATCATTATTTATTTGATTATTACTCAACCACATCCTTAAAATGATAAATAAATCATTTATTTATTTATTATTTACAAATAAAGGGATTTGACCCAAGTCAAATTCCTTTTCCCACCAACAAATATAATAAAATATTCCATAAAAGTTGGATCTTGATTTGGTTAATAATATTTTAATTATGCACCAATATCTAGACTAACTCAATATTTTGTTATAAATAGAAGGGTTTTTCCATTCATTTACCACCTTTTGTTGCCTAAAGATCACTCTGGATCTATACTTTTTGTCTGACTTTGATCCACCATCATAGTCATATTTTGCTACCATTTTTGTCTGGGTTTTCTACACCATCAAGAGAGAGGAATTTTAGATCTGAAGTGCTGAGGACTTACAAGAACCCATCCCATTGAGGATAACTGGTAACACCCTTCTGTGTTTTCCTCCCAGGTGCCATTAATACAAAATTCATTCAACGTATTCTTGTCTTGTCTATTGGATGCATGGAGTAAATCTTGCTTTTTCTACTACTTAATGTCTTCTAATGCATAGATCTAAATTTTTGCAGCATTTATCTTGACCACCTAACTGCAGATCTGAGGATATTGGCAGCCATATTTGTCGTTAGGGTTGTTTTTTATGCACAGCTAAAGTGGTCTTTTTTCGTACGCTTGGAATTAAGATTCATACTAACATAGCTGATCATTTACATCATTCAAATCACCATCATTATACAAAATAAAATATTCTAGATCTGTATGTACAGCCTGTATTGGATGATTGATAGGCTTCTCCTTACTATTTATCATATACTTCATTTTCTTTTCTCGATACAATTTCCTCAATTGTACGAAAGCTGGAATAGTAGCATAAGAGAAGTCAAGTTGTAAAGTACCTTTAAGTTTGGCTCCCCATGATCTAGACAACAACATGCCAAAACAAGGTGGTATATCAACCACCACCACATCCATCAATTTTTTTTTGGCTGGGATCTGGTCTAAGGAAACCACTAAATCATTAATGAGACCAATGCAACGAACTCTACCAAAATCAAATGAATACAAATCATGATATGTTCGAGTGATATCCATGCCCAACTTTTCCATAATTTCCTTAGGCATCAAATTGTGAGAAGCACCGGAATCAAGAATAGCATTATGAAGTATGTACTCATGCAGTCTAAGGCTTAAATAAAAAGGAGGAATTTCACTCTCTTCTATTTGACCATTTATAGTTGGGCCGAAAATGAGCTCGAGGTGGTCATCTTCAACATTAACCCTATCAGACACAGGATCAGTTAGAAACATTTTGGACACCTGATCTTTGTAATGACTATTCTTTACTAACTCTGTTAAAGGAATGGACACTTTCAATTTATCTATTTCATTTTCTAAACTAAAAGTTGTGACTTTATCTACCTCTTTGACAACAATATCTTTTCTAAGATTTTGATCCCTTGTCACAATTTCCTTCTTCTGAGTGTCTTTCTATTTAGTAGCTGAGCTTGTTGATGGTTGAATGTTGTTGTTATGATTCTGATCTGCATGCTCTTTATTTTTTTTCTGATTATTCGTAAGATCATTCTTTGACTGGACCTATTTCCTTTTCTGAATAGGATTGAAAAGTACAACTCTGCTCCTTAGACAATATTTTTTCTGATGTGCACTCAAAGCATTCATATACCCACACTGATAATCATATGATTCCTTTTCCAAATCATCATCCTTTTCCAGGATATATTCCTCATCTTTGGGAATATCCAAACCTTCAGTATACTCTTCATCTTCAGTCAAGAACATGGGTAAACCATCTGTTGTAAAGAAATGATTTGTTTCAATCACTAGATCTTCATCTTCTTCATATTCTCCTTGGAAATAATTCTGCTGCAATGGGGTCATAATCTGTTGTTGTTGTTGTACTATTTGTTCAGGTGCTTTCTATTCTCTTTGCTTGATTCTAAACTACTGCTGCTGCCCTTTGAAATTTTGATTCTAGATCTGTGGTTCAGGTCTTTCTGAAATTGACAATCGGTCAACCATCTTCTCCATAGTCCGGAGTAATGAATCCATTTTTGCATCAAAAGTAGATGTCTCCTCTTTAATGCTCACCCTCTTTTTTGATTTCCTCCTTTCTCTCTTGGCCAGCAAATTTGATTCCACACTTACAACATTATTTTGCATATCTGCTAAAGTTGTAGGATCACGTTCACACAACTGATATGCCATATCAGCATTGAATCCGTCCAAAAATTTGACCAAAACCATACCCTCCGGTGGTTTCATATGTGCAGGAAGAGCATTGTACACTGCATTAAATCTCACACAATAAACTTGAACAGACTCACCAACGTTCCTTTTGATGTTCTCTATTCGGATAGAATTTGAAGGGGATTTTTATTCTCTTCCCATATTTCTATAAAATGATTATGAAAAACCCCTAAAGTACCTATAGTAGCTGTTGGTAAAGCTCTGAACCATTTTCTTACTTCCCCTCCTAGAATTTGTGAAAACAACCTCATCTTCACATCTTCTACATCAATTTCATGAAGGTCTAAGAAGTCATTCATATTATCTACATGCTTTAGGGATGTTATAGACTGAGTATCGTCAAACAAAGGGATTTTAGTTTGATAATATGCGGGCATAGCACCAAGGTTCTGAGGGAGAACAAGGGGGGCATATATTGCAGCCATGACTGGAGGTGGCGGATTTATGACAGGGTTTATAACAGGGATTTGGATGCCTAATATGATCAAAGTAAGACTTGTCCCTGATTGATTAATGTGAACAACGGATGAAGAAGGAGGTGGGGGAAAAGGAATATTCTGGGTTATAGTATATGAATTGTTGGTAGAAGAAGCTAATATTTGAGGTCTTCTTGTCACCCAAGCATTTACCTGCGAAGAATAGTTCTGCAAATTTTTAAGAACTTGTAAAAGTTGTGCTACTGATTGTGACTCTGATTGTGAGTGTGAAAACAGATCTTCAACAGGACTGTGAAAGGAAATGGAGGAATCAACAACTGTCTCATCAATCCAACTCAAAGATTTTCTCCGGAATAAATTTTGCTCAAAATTTACATCAAATTCAATATCATGCAAGATTTCTAACCCTTCGGGAAATGAATGAGCTCTAGGGATATAAATTCCTTCTAATTGATTTCTAACTGAATTGGAAGCCTCAACAACACCTTTAAATTTTCTTCCAATGTTCTGAGGATCACTAACAATGGTGGGAGGATTCGTATCGGGATTGGATCTGGTGTATCTTCGGGAAGCCAGTATGTCAAATTTCAAAAATAAATATGCACTTTACAAATTTTTCAATTCAGCCTTGAATAAACTCTAAAACTTATTATCCACAAGTTTAAGAATTTCAATGAAAACTTATTACTGGGGTTGATCTGATCTTACTTTTTCTTCCCCAGTGGAGTCGCCAAAATTTTGTTGCTCAAATTGACCTCAGGTTGAGAGAGGCAATTCTGAGGTAACCTCAAACCATGCTTGGCCAAGTAGCTAGACCTACTAGGCCAGGAGAGGGCTCTCTTTGTATGAAACACAATCAAGATGACTATGGAAAGAAGGTTTTAGGCTAGGTATAGTAGCTCAGGGTTTTTATTTTGATTTTGTAAGGTTTGCTGGATCAAGAGGAGTCAAACAGCTAGGGCAAGGAAATTAGGTAAAAATTTGCAGGGGTTCCAAGGGGAAAGGTAGGTAGAAGGTTTTGACATTAAAATATGATTATGGTGAGTGAAGAGATTGGTGAGGAGCTAGGGAAAGAATTTGGAATGTGTTTTTCCTAAACTGAGGAGAATGAACACATTATACTAAATTTCCCAAAAGAGAGCATAAATAAATGAGGATTCTGCCTTTAAAACTTGAAATATAGTATATAATCGACATGAAATGATTTATGAATTAACAATAAATTCAAACAAATTGATAACAAAGAGGAAACTATGTCTAAAATTCATACCACATGGATCCCAAAGAAATAGCTACAAATTTCTATTAATATCCAAACCAAACTGATATACAAAATGTCTCTTGAGATGCCAAAGCTCCAAGTAAGTCCAACCATTACAATGACTAAGGAAATAAATCAAATAGACCTCAAAACCACTCTCCATAGCCTCAAGGAGTCGAATCCATGAGATAGGGATTGGTTTCACCTACTCCCAAACAAGAATCTGAAGACTAGGAAAACTCAACAATTTGCCTCTAAAAGAGAGGAAACTAATTCCTTTGACCTCTAGAAGACTTATCCAATGTATCTACCTTAGGTAAAATTAAAATATGACATTTACATTAGTAACTTCTTCAACTACCTAAGTAAAAAGTTAAACATGAGTGAAACTTCAAAATTTGATGAAACTAGTGAAAATGTAAATTTCTTGGCATTAACAGAGCGCCATGACAGAAACATTGACCTGTTTTGTAAGCCACTGTTGGAGGCCTTCCCCTTATCCAAATCAGCTCTATGATAGCTCAATGGAAAGGTCTCTGAGTCTAGTTTCGAAATATTCTTTCTCTTTCCAAAATGGTTCCCATACACCCTATAAAAATGGAGTTCTCCCAAGACTAGTATTAGCGCAGCGCCAAGGTGAAAAAAGAGGCAGAAACATGAAAATTAGGAGGATTTTTGTACTTTTGAGGAACCAGTTATCCTCCAAATATTCTGAAATTTTCTGAGATTGATGTACTCATCATTATGAACAAGAGGGTGCTAACCATTTTCCATTTGGATGCCCCAAGTAAAAGCGTAGTGCCAAGGGCACTGCGTTTTTAGCAAATTTTCTGTGTGTCAAATTGCTCAAAAAAAACAAAAATTGCACCAAAGTGCCAAATGTGCCAAAATTTTGTCAAAATGGTGAGATTACTTGCTTACTTACTTGAAATATTAGGTTACTTACTTGAAAGAGAGGTGGATGGCACTTTGGTGAAGAATTGAGAAAGTTTGAATGAGTTTCGGGGCTTAAAAGCCAAGCTGGGCATTAGCGCAGTGCCAAGAAATTTTTCACTGAGTTTTCGAGGATTAGCACAACGCTCCTGGGCATTAGCACGATGCCAAACAATTTTTCACTGAGTTTTTGAGGATTAGTGCAGCGCTCCTAGGCATTACCACAACGCCAAGTAATTTTTGCCCATATTTCTCCAAAACTTGGATTTTCTTCTTTGCTGAAGGCTCTTGATGTTTGAATGACAACAACGATGTGCTTTGAGGTGCTTGATGAGATTTATAGCTTTAGTGAATTTTAAATTTGTTTCAAATTACCCATTTTTCTAATGTTTACTTTCCTCTTTGTCACTGATATTCTTTTTACTTTCTGAATTTTGGCATTGTAGGCTTGATCAAAATGGAGTTTGGTTCTCTTGCTCGACTTCGGCCAGACATAATTACATTTGACAACTTTGGGATAAAATTATTACATAAAATGACATAAAATTACATTTGAAAAAATAAAAATAAATTACATATTTGACTTTTCTATCAAAATATTGATTTTGATATAAAAGTCATTAAACTGAAAAAATACAACTTTAAAAGTATAATATTTACATCATGATGATCTGAAGAAAAAAAAATTATTAATTATTCCCTCTCATACATATGCTGACCTTATCTGAATGAAGGAATGACCTTGAAAAATTCAAAACCCTAATGACCTAATGGGACTACTTTTTGACCTGATTTTTGCACGATATTTTGTCTTAAAGACTTTCAAGTGAAAAAATAATTTCCATAAGTGTTATTATTCTCAAGGGGACATGAGAATGAGTTAGCAGTGTGAATCTCAGATGGAGAGTGAAGCTCTTTGACAAGTACAACCACCAACAGAACAATTTAAGTCATGACCTAATGGAATGATGAAAAATTTATTCAGTATGGGACACCTAAGATGAACATGCAAATGTGTTTTCATCCGTGGTGGAAGTATGCAAATACTGACACTAACAATAAGCACGTCCGTATGCTATGGAATTCTCTTGGTCCATTTCGAACCATGTTTTTGAAAAGTAGTAAGATTGTTTTTCCCTTTGCTATATCTTGTTGCAACTCGACAAATTTTTGTCTGTGTTGTTTGGCAAATAATACTTGAAAGAAACAAAGGTTAAAATTTTGATTAGTTGTAACAAAGAAAGCATCAAAACATAGATCCTTTTAGGAACAAAAAGGAAATATGGAGACTTGAGATGGAAAGCAGAATAAAATACAAAATTTGACAAAATACCGTGGCACAGTTGTTGTTTGTTTCACCATATTTGACATAGATTTCCAATTGGAGATTGTTTTGCTGGAATCCTGTGACAAATGTTGCAAAGCTTCCAACTGAATAATTTGTATTTGCTTCTAAAAGCATTGCAATTGTAGTGTCTGGAGTAAGTCGACGTTCAGAATAAAGTGTTGGTAATTTCTCAATGACAGACGTTGAAGTCAGTGAGATGCAATGGCTAGCATCACCTCTTTCATATTTGATTTTTTTGGTCACGTTGAATCCAATGATGCAGACACTTTTCCCAACAAAGAAAAATGAGACAAATTGGGAGATTAGTTTATCAATTATGTTAACTATTATTGTAAGTTGGCCATGGACATCAACAAGGTCAGCGTGTACAAATTGCATCTTCGGTGGTGAGGAGGCTATTGGATTAGAAGCAGGAATATATAACACTAAGACGTCACCTTAAAAAATGTTTGTTATACTTCCCAATCAAATGTTCATTATGGACGATGGCATTATTTCTTGATTTTCTGTTTTTTCTTTGTCGTTTCAGAAAAATTAAAATGGAAAAATGGAAAAGAAAAGTTAATTAGTGTCTAAATATGAATACTAAAGAGACTAAGATGGCAAAATAAAAAGTAAAAATTAAATAATGTACAAGTAAAAAGACCAAACTTAGATTCATTTATGCTTTTTGCATCGTCTACTTTATCATTGGATTCATTTCTACTTATTACACTATTTTCTTTAGAAGTTGACATTTTTTTATTGGTATAACTATGAAAATGCAAAGAGGAAACAAAAGAGTTAGATGTTTCAAACACTAGCTATGTAGTTTAAACATATTTCAGTTCTGGCACAACAAATTTTCCAATGAAAGTATGAAGCTATAAAGTCGGAAAACAATGAACAAATTATTATACCTGAATTTTTGAAAATGAGGGATGTAGACAAGTTTGGATATGATCTGAAAAATATGCATTTGCAAGATTTATTTCACATTTGTCAATAGGAAAATATGTTTTGATCATAATTTCAATAAGGCGTATACCATGTTTTGATTAGAGTTGTAGAAAAGCATAAATGATGCTATGATCTGAGCAGTATGCATTTGCAAGATTGATTTCACATTGGTCAATAGGAAGATTTTTCCAGATGTGATCTATTGTTTTTTTTTATCGTGGAAATAAATTGCTTGTTTATTATGGAATCTAGATTGTTATTGTTACTCTAGATTACCGTGATTTATTACTGTATGAAAACTACCATGATTTATTATTGTATGAAAACTAGGCAAGAATAAATTTGATTTAAATGCCTTACAAGTAACAAAAATCCTGTAGGATAAGGTTAGCCTTCTTTTCCCAAAGTGGTGCCCAACTTTAGGCCTGAAGATCAATTAGCCTAATAGCCTGATTAGCCTGGGCTAAAATAATAAAACTTCAAATCACTATTATTAGTCATCCTCTACATTTAGTAATGGCATTAGGAGAAAAGGGCGTAAGAAAGTTTCTAATTTCATTTACCTTTGGAATTTGGGGGCTTTAGTTCCAACCAAGGCCGTAAGAATTTTCATTCAATCCCAATGAATAAACAACATTCAACATCTTTATATCGGCATTGGGGATCCTCAATAACCAAAAAGCCTGCTAGAAGAAAAAAAAAAAAGTAAATAAGTAAGAACCCATGAATCCAAAAAAATTATAGTGCTAAAATCCAAAATAATAAAAAGAAATAGAAATATAAACTACATTGATCATGGTGAAAAAGAGTGTAATAAAGTTTCTAGTTTCTATTTTTAACTGGGTAAAAAAAAACAAATTAAAAGAAACATAAATATCAAAATTTCATTTTACCTTTGAAATTTGGGGGATTGAGGGTTTGAGTTCCAACCAAGGCTGTAAAAATTTTCATTGAATCCCGGCTAATAAACAACATTCAACATATTTATATCGGCATTGAGGATCCTCAATAACCAGAAATCCTACTAGAAAAAAAAAAGTAAATAAGTAAGAACCCATAAACGCAAAAAAATTATAGTGCTAAAATCCAAAAATACTAAAAACTAAATAGAAATATAAACTACATTCTACCACTTGAGGTTCAAATTATTCTAAAATTTGAAACTTGTAATCATTTTGCATTAAAATACAAGCTTTTTCATTGGAATAGGAGTTGATGTAAAAAATACAAATGCTTAATCTAAAGTTTGGCTCTATAAGATCTAATTCATTTTTTCCTTGACCAATTAAACATGGGAAATGTTTCTATTAACCAATAAAAATTTTAGAGGTCTTATTTGGCCTCTTCCTGAGGCTGAGAGGAAAAAATCTTAGTGTTAAAATGTATATTTTGAGAATTTCTAGAAAAATTGAATAATTCTAAGCTTACTACTCAGTTAAAATCAAATGTTACATGTGTATATTGGGGCACCTGTCTTTGGTTCTCAGGCACGTGGAGTTGGCTTTGGTTCTCAGGCACCTGGAATTGCACCTTGGCGCCCTCATTAGAGCGAGGGTCACTCTTCTTCATAATCTTCCCCTGCTTCTTCAGGTAAGCCTCTGCAATCTTCTCAAGCTGCCTTTCCTGCGCCTCCACCCTCCACTCCACTTTCTTCTCAACGTTCACGTGGCCGAGCCTCTCTCTGCTCATGTCGTGGAAAGAATATAATTTGCTAGTCTTCTTCTAGCCAGCCTTGGTGGCAGCACCCCTCATAAGAGAGATGAAACCCCCTTTGAGGAAGGGATGGACTTGTGGGTACAGTTCTTCGCGGGCGGCGACCAAACTACCATCAGCAAATACGTAAAAAACTATATGCAATGATTCGAAAAATAGGTCCTCCTACTTTCTTCGTCTCCTTTAGTAGTGCAGAGCATCTTTGGGAGCCTTTGATGAATACATTAAAACACATAAGACAAAAAAAAACAAGACCAAACAAAAATGATTTAGAGCAAAATGAGCCACACTCATTAATAAGAAATGATCTTGTGACTTGTGCACATTACTATAGATCTAGGAAGGATGCTTTGCATCAACTAATAGCTCATGATTATAGATATTATGGAGAAATAGATGACTTCTTTTACGTTACAGAATTCCAAAATAGAGGGAGTGAGAATGAACATGGCTTAATATGGATAAAATCTGCACCAATCTATGGTAGGAACTGAAACATTGATGTTGAAAATTTTGTTGATAAATACTTGTCCACTCATTCATCGATTCTGCCTAAGGAGCTTAGAACCATCCAAAATCATTGTCACATAAGAACTTGTAGGAAACATAAAAATTCTAAATTTAGATTTAATTTCCCAATGCCTCCAATGAAAACAACAAAAATACTTGAACCTCTTGAATTTTATAACGCTAAAATGAAAACAAATGCAAAGATAATATTTGACACAATAAACAATGTAAATTATGATCAAACCATACATTTGATAGTTTCATGAATAGAATTGGATTAAAAAAATTATGAATACATACATGCTATCCAATGTACACTAAATCGCACAAATTTACTGCTACAATGAAAGCCAGCTGACACCTGGACAAATAAATTTTCTCGACATATTCCATCAGTATGGATTGCAAACAATGACTCTCAATTTGTTCTCAATTCATATAATGCAACTTATATATGACAAAAGAAGATAAAACACTTACATCAACGTTCAAGTACATACGCGATCATCACCTTAAAAAAAATCGGACATCATGAACACTATGAATTGCCTAGGAAAGGCTTTAGTAAACATGCAACAAATGTTTGCACAACAAACAGTGCACATTGTGCTATCACTTCCATTAAATACTAGTTCACGAAAATGTGTTTTCATTAACACATCTCCTATAGAGGAACGTGCATTTGTTTTTAAAATAAAAAAAGACTTGCAAAAGGAACCAGATAACTCTGAGGACATGTTGTGAAACCAGCTCCAAAAATAGAAGAAAAGAGATATCAAAGCCTTAGAAATAAGCCACTTCGAGGGGGCAGCCTCCAATACATTACATAAATGAAAAATTCTTGGATGATTCAAATTAAAAAACCTCCTTTCTATACATAGGAGTCCATGGGGCCACAATGTAATCCTAGCCGATCTAATAATAATAATTTAAGGGCACAATAATAACGATATGGGGGTTATAGGGGTACAATAATAACAATAAGGGGGATTTTCACATAAAAAATAAGGGACTATACTAGTAATATAGGGACCTAACATGCCCCTCCCCTTCAAAAAGTGTTTTCCACAACGCTTGAGTAGCTCTAGGTGCTTCTGTGTAAAATTCTCATCCTCCCATGTAGAATCTTCAGTGGGTAAGTTCTTTCACTTGATGAGATACTCTAAAATTGATCAATTTCGTAGCTGTCGAGTTCTTGTTTCCATGACTGTTTCGGGTTCCAATATGATTTTTCCTTCCTCATCAGGATTAAAATGCAATTTTGAAGCTGGAAGATTTTCTTTTTATAACCTTCTTTAAGCATGAAACATGAAAAATGGATGCATTCGTGAAGAAATGACTCCAATTTGTATGCCATAGTACCAATCTTTTTCAACACCTTGTAAGGACCATAGTACTTTGGTGATAATTTATTATCCTTCTTAACTTGCTTGAGGGACATTTTTTTGTACTGTTGTAGCGGTAAAAATACCTAGTCTCCTACATCAAAACTTCTCTCGCTGCGATGTTGATATGCCTATTGTTTCATTCGATTTTGTGCCAAATTCAGGTTATCCTTTAAGAGTTGGAGAACTTCTTGTTGATGCTCGATGTGATTTCCACTACTTGAACCTTCGAATTTTCTCTTAAAGATGATGCGATGGATGGTGGATGATATCCATAAAGTGCCATAAATGGGGTCATTTTTTCTATAGTATGGAAGGAAATGTTATACCACCATTCAACGAGAGGTAACCACTTGACCCATTGTGTTTGTTTATCAGATACAAAACAAAGAATATATCCTTCCAAAAATTTATTTACTATCTAATTTTGACCATCAGATTGAGGATGATAAGATGAGCTATGACCTAATTGAGTACCCAAACAAGAAAATAACTTCATCCAAAAATTGGAATTTCCGGTAAAAGAAAATCGCATCTAAATACATAATAGCCCTTGGGGTTTCCATAACAGCTTTTGAATTGTGTCCATAAATGTAGTAGCAACTGTACTTGCTTTAAATGGATGAGATAATGCACAAAAGTGTGCATACTTGGTAAGTCTATCAACTACGAACATGATGACACTCTTTCATTCGGAATTAGGTAAAACTGTGATAAAATCCATTGAAATCTTCTCCCAACGTTGACTTGCGATGGATAAAGTTTGTAGAAGACCCGTGGTCTTAATTGTCTCAACTTTATTCTACTGGCAAACCAAACATTCCACCACAAACTTTTGAATATCATATTTAAGGTCATCCCAAAAAAATTCTTTCTTCACCCTGTGGTAAGTTTTTAAAAATCCTGAGTGTCCTCCTAAAGGAGAAGTGTGCAATTCCAAAAGAATGTTTTGTTTTAGTTAGGAATTCTTACAAAGATATAAGCGATCTTTGTACCATAAGGAATTTTTTTTCTAACTAAATGTATCATATGTACTAGGATCTTGCTGCAAATTTTGAATGAGTGTCCACACTTCTTCGTCATTCTTCCATTCATCTCTTGCTTTGGTTATCCAATCTGGTTGGATAATAGAAATGGAACAAAGCAATGCTTCCACCTCTTCATTCTTTCTTGAGAGTGCATCTGCAACAACATTTAGCTTCCCTTTTTTGTATATTATTTCAAAATCATAACCAAACATCTTTGTGACCCATTTTTGCTACTCTTCTGAAGATAGTCTTTGTTCCAAAAAGTGTTTAAGACTATCATGATCAGTTTTTACCTTCAAGTGTCTTCCCATTAGGTAAGTTTTCCATTTCTTTAGTGCATGCAGTATTGCTAACATTTCCTTCTCATAAATAGGTTTCTGTAAATACTTTCCTTTAATTGGACGACTTTCAAAATCAATGGGTCTTCCTTCTTGCATTAAAAAAACACCAATTCCATTTCCCGAGGCATCACTTCTGTTATCTATGTCACCCTCCCCATTTATATTTCGGGCTCTCCGCTCTTCATAAGCCCTCCAAATCAGCTATTGTGGCCGAAAACCCCCATATCATACACATCGTCCCCCTTTCCGCCCACAAAATACATTACATAAAGGCTAAAATCCATATTCGGAAATATTATCGGGCCTAGCCCCTCAGCCTTAGCCCCCTTTGTTTCATTCCCCCATGTGACCCGGGCGCAAGACTGGGTGCCAAGCGAAAAGGATCTAATCGTTCAAAGTTTCGGGGGCACTCGTGGCTGTCCGATCAGAAGCAAATCGACGAAGCGGAGTTTGCTTACCGTGGTGGCCCCCACACCTGCTTTCAGTATGAAAACCAGTGGTTTCATTCCGCACCACCTCCGCTGGGCCGGCGGTATTCTCCAGGGAGCCAGCGATTCCATAGATCGCGTGACGCGTTTCCTGGTGTACATTCCAAAACTGCTGCTATTTCGCGCATTATTGTTCAGACAATAGATGTGCAGCAGAATCAATCATCGCCATCCAACCTTAAGCGCTTAATCCAACGATGGTTATCCTCTAAAGTAGCACGCGGTTTAACCCCAGGCTAATCATGCTCCTGGCCCACCACGCATTGTCTGTTGATGCCGTTTTAACCATTGATCTCATTCAAGGATCATACGGCCCGTGATTGTTTACATACTCCCCGTTTGACTAAGTCTACCTCCAGGTCGTCTCTCCCTCTTGGCATTTCGTACACCCATGTGTCATCATCTCGCGTGTCCATATCATTTTTCCCCTGTCGTATATATATACATATTTCATTCATATTCGTTGTTCTCTGTTCATGCGTCATGCTTTGTTGTTCTACGTGGAAAAGCCTCCGTTCCATTTGTCCACCACTTCCCCACTATATTTTCACCACCTTTTTGCATGCTTCCGCCAGTCTATAATGCCACGACACTTCACATTCGCCTCCTTCTTATTACCCCCGCTGCATCCCTATCCCCTTGCATTTTTCTCTTACTGTGTTTGCAGATTTTGCAGGGTTTCAACGATGAAAGATTATTGTAATTTACAGTCTTGGTTGCAGGAGTATAGCACATACGAAGGCTATTCTATCGAGGCTGCAATTATGAAGAGGGATCCTGAGAGCCACCATGATTAGACACTCATTGCAGAAGCAAGGTTTAAAAATCCCTCAAACATTCCAGAGTCTTTTCAAAATACAGATTTTGCAGATAGGGATATTAATGGAACAATGGCAGATATCAGGGAATGATCGAGAAATTTAGGCTTCGGCATTTAAAATTTTAAATGTGGATTCAGAAGATGAGAGTCAAAAGTACACAATGTTTCATATTTTATTCCTATATTCTGCCTCCATAAAAATCTCCTCCCTCAGCATTTACTCCATAGCACAGCAGTAGAGTACGTCCAGCATTACAGTGCTGTCAAAAGTATGGGCAGGCGTTTTTCCGCCATCTTGATCAGATTAAGCAATTTAATGTTTTCACCTAACCCCCATTCTCTAGAGTTTTCTACCTCTTCTATAAAACCGAAGAAGAAATACATTGTAAGGGTTCCAGATTTCTATCAGCAAACTGTGCAGTGAAAGGCTTTATATACATCTTGTAAAGTTTCTGTATGAAGGCTCAGAGCCCGTAGGGTCTCAGTGAGGAGGAGTTATAACTGTAATGAGGATTCTGATCTTTCGTATCCCATAGTATGTGATCTTTTCTTATGTGTTAATATAATATCTCATTTCATTGCATTTATCTTCTTGTATCATGTTCTAGAATGCGAGTGGCTCACTGATCTTAAGTAAGGATTCATCCCAGTTGGTGCCCATACTTGGATTAGTCAAGCGCTTTAAATAGGCCTAGTCATGATATATTGTTCCATGTTCATGTCATTCATATTTTCTGCTATATTAGTTACTTGAGGAGGGTGCTTTTAAAACTCCATTGTCATGTATGGATTCTTAGTTGGATAAGCCCATATGTGGTTCTGTTGTGTATCTGGGTATCAGCCTCATGTTAACTAGTATCTCCTTCACGTTTTCCTCACTGCATCCACTTTCTGATATTTGATTTCTGTGGCATATTATTTGAACTGGCCCTCTTTGCAGTAAGCTGTCTCTTAACTGTCTGATGCTTTTGTATTGGAGTTTTGCATGTTGTTCCTACATTATTCTTATCTTTGTATCAGCTTCTGAGAGAGTTTGGTTCCATTTAAACTAATTTCCTTGTTTTACAAGAGATAGCAAGAGAGATTTTGGATTGACACCCAAGCTATATTTCATGTTCGCTTGCTATGGTAAGATGTCCTAGGCACTGGTCTATGGCAACTCTAGACTGTCTCTAGGGGATGAAAAAATTGTTGACAACATCTTTCTGGCGCCATTTCCGGGGACGAATATAAGAATATCAGTTTCCCTGGGCCTCGACAAATCGTTTTCACTCTCTAATTAGGTGAGCACAGAGAGTTGAAGAGTTTCTTATCTCTCACCTTGGCGACTCCACTGTTCTTTATTTGATAAATCTATTGGTAGTCCTGGCTCCTCGAAAGCCACATTTGAGGTCAGATTCCTCTAAGTTAAAGACATCCTCTGTATCTGACCCAGCGAAGATTATTCATAGAAGAAGTTGGAAAGAAAGACAATCAGCCCGTGCTGAAGTCCCAAAATATTCTGTAGAAGACCATCCATCCTCTTCTTCTCAAGAAATTTCAGAAGAAAATCTTGAATATTACTCAGATAGCCCACCGAGGGGAAGTGCTAGAACCAAAGAGAACCTTCATCTCACCCCTGAGGCTGAAGAAGTTAAAGAAGTCACAAAAGTAGCTGCTGTTAACCGTGAACTATTCCCATCTACACCTCAGGCTTCTGTGCAATTTATTCCCATTGTTATACATACTCCACTTCCTCCTCCTCCCCTTCCTCCATTTGTAAATCAAACTGTTGCACAGCTCCCACCTCCTCCAATGGCTAATGTTCCTGCTTTCCTATTGAACAAATACGCTCCACTGGCCTTACCACAAGTGCTGAATGATATGCCACAGGATTATTTGAAGATTTTTCCTAGATTCAATGGTGAAAATGAAATTGATGCTCAGAGACATATTGAGACTTTCTGCTCCTTTGCAGAGAACCTTAATGTTGAACATTTAGACGTGGTCTTAAGATTATTTGTGCAATATTTGGATGGTGAAGCCAGAAAATGGTTTAAGACCTTGGGAAACCGTTCAGTAACCACCTGGGATGACATGGAGAATACTTTTCTCAGGAAATGGGGAGAAAAGAAAGATCATGGACAGTGTCTCACTGAGTTCAATACACTCAAGAAGAGACATAATGAAGGGGTGTCGGAGTTTATTAAGAGATTTAATAAGTTATATCTAAAACTCCCTGCAGATATGAAGCCTCATCAGAACGCTGCAAAAGTTGTTTTCGTTGCATCCTTTGACTCAGATTTCAGTTTCTCCCTCAGGGAGATAAAGCCTGCCACCCTAGATGATGCTCAGTCAGATGCTCTTGAATTGGAAGCGAACTTTGCTTCCTCTGGAAAATTAAAAGGGAAGGCTGAACAGGATGTTAAAAGGAGGGGAAAAGAAGAATTATCCACTTCCAACCAGGATAAGGATTCAGATAAAATGGAGGAAATAAGAAAAATGATAAAGAATATGGTTAAGCTTGAGTTGGAGGCTAAGAATGCAGCTCCCAAGAATTTCTATAATGCTCCAAACAAAGGATACAATCCCCAGTATAAGAGACCACCATTGCAAATATTGCCAAGGGAAGCAAAGGAGCAGCAAGATCAGGTACCACATCCCTTGTACCTGGAAGGTCCAGCGGATGACTCTATTGAAGATGCTGCTTATGAACTAGAATATTCAAATCTTGCTTTATCAAACAATGATGAAATGGAATGCCCATTGCAAGAAGAAGAAGAAGAAGCAGAGATTGATCATTATTGTAAACAATTTGCTGATTTCATGCAAGCACACTTCAATAGAAAATATGATCTCGGATCTTCAAGGAAGAGGACCTGAACTCAAGATCAAGAAGAGGAGCCACCTCAGAAGGAGGTACCTGCTCAGAAGGAATCAGCAACAAAGAGAAACACAGAAAAGGGTAAGAGTCCTCTAAATACTCCCTTGCAGCCTAATGATCAGATCCTTCTTCTTCAAAAGTAGTCAGTCCTCCTAATGATGAATCTGTGTCAAAAGAAATTAATTTTTCAGCTGAAAATAAAGAGTTAAAATATGCTGTAATAGAAAAGCCCCCTCCTTCTTTTAGTTTGAAAAAAGAGCTTGAGAAAATTAATATTCCAATCCCCTTGACCAAGCTGCTAAAACAACCTGCATATCAGTCTCAAGTTACTTCTTTTATGCTCCCTCCTGAAATATCAATTGTGCCTGATAGTTTAAACCTTCAAGAAGAAAGACCCATGGTAGTCTTTGGCCCACATGTCGAGGAGATAGACCCTTCTACTCCTCCTTTTTACGTGTCTTTAGTCATTCATGACCTGCTGCTACATAATTGTATGTTAGATTCTGGGGTTTCCCATAATCTTATGCCTTTATCAGTCATGGAACAACTAGGACTGCAAATCACACGCCCGTATAAAGACCTTTTTTCATTTGATTCCAAAAGAGTCAAATGCTTGGGGATGATTAAAGATTTAGTGGTCAATTTGGCCCAAATTCAGCAAAGAGTGTGGTCATGGACATTGTGGTGGCTGATATCCCAGCCCGCTTTGGCATGTTGCTGTCAAGGTCCTGGGGTACAAAAATTGGTGGGTCAATTAAGCTGGATTTAACATATGCTACCATCCCAGTTTTTGGTGGACAGGAGAGGAGGTTATACAGAGAGACCAAATTTGTCAAGGTAGTTACTAAGGCTGATAACTCTGAAAATTCACCAGTCTATAGTAAAGAAGGGGATTTTTCATGCTTTATGCTAGAAGAAGATCAAAATTATGTACATGAATCCTCCTTCAAAATTAAGGATGAGTAGCCTTTAGAAAATTATGAAGCTGAAATCCGGACTTTACATTTTGATGGAGCAAATTCAAGAGAAGGCAATGGAGCTGGGGTGTTATTAATCTCTCCTACAGGAAAATGGGTCCCACTTTCCTTTAAATTGGAATATGAGGCTACTAACAACGTGGCTGAATATCAAGCACTGCTATTGGGACTTCAAACAGCCAGGAATATGAATATACAGAATTTAAAAGTTCTGGGAGATTCTGAATTAGTTGTTAGACAGGTCAGAAATCAATGCCAAACAAAACACCCTTGGCTGAAAGCCTATAGGAATGAAGTATGGGATATGGTAGAGAATTTCTTCTCAACATTTAATATACAGTTCATGCCCCGGGAGCAGAAAAAAATGGCAGATTCTCTTGCTGTGGCTGCTAGCACATTTCGTCCTCCACAGAATCCTCTTTTGAGGTATGAAATTGAAGTACGATACAGACCATCAATCCCAGATAATGTTAAACATTGGCAGGTATTTGAAGATGATGAAAAAATGAAGAGATTCTTGGAGACAGTGGGAGAATTCTCCAATATGGAGATTGATGATAATGAAGAAGAGGAAGCTGAAAATGTTGTAGAAAACAAATGGGAAGAAAAAATAGCAGGCAATAAAGTGCTGCAGCTAAAAGGAAATATCATACCTAGAGGGCTGGTGCCTCTAGAAAGATTGTTTGATAAAAACGATGTTCCATTGCAGCACAGTAAAACAGCAGAAGAAGAACAAGTGGAAGATTTAAATCTGGCTACTTATGTTGATCCCAAAATTGTCAAATTATCCAAAAAGGTCCCAGAAGAATATAAAGAGAAATATCTGAAATTATTTCAGTTATATAAGGATGTATTTGCATGGTATTATCAAGACCTTAAAACTTTTGATGATGATATAATGCAGCATAAAATTCCTTTGAGAGAAGATGCAAAGCCTTATAAGTAGAAGCTCAGGCAGATAAATCCTCTGCTGCTTCCCTCTATTGAAAAAGAAATGAAGAAGCTGCTGAAGGCCAAAATAATTGTGCCACTGAGATACTCAGAATGGGTAGCAAACCTTGTTCCTGTTCGAAAGAAAAATGGAGAAATAAGGTTGTGTGTAGATTTCAAAAACTTAAATAGAGCATCTTTAAAAGATAATTATCCATTGCCTAAGATGGATCACATTCTGCAGAAAGTGGTCAGAGCCTCCAGAATTTCAATGATAGATGGGTTTTCTGGTTATAATCAGGTAGCTGTGTTCCCAGAGGATCAGAAGAAAACTGCATTTACAACACCATGGGGTACATTTATGTATGCCAGGATGCCATTTGGGCTAATTAATGCAGGAGCTACTTTTCAGAGGGCAATGGACATAGCTTTTTTTGGAGAGCAGGACAAGTTTCTGGTGGTATATCTGGATGATATCACAGTATTTTCAAAGGATGATACTGAACACATTCAGCACTTGCAGAGAACCTTTGAAAAATGCAGAAGGTATGGTCTTTCCCTCAATCCTCAAAAATCTTTATTTGCATTAAATGAGGGAAAACTCTTAGGGCACATTGTCACTAAAGATGGCGT
This sequence comes from Pinus albicaulis, assembly GCA_034641835.2. Lineage (NCBI taxonomy): Eukaryota > Viridiplantae > Streptophyta > Pinopsida > Pinales > Pinaceae > Pinus > Pinus albicaulis. Next base: position 251,813,702 of record CM076581.1, read on the forward strand.
GAAAATAGACCCTAAGAGAGTTGAAGTTATAAACAGTATTCCTTTACCCAGGAATAAGAAGGAAGTGCAGGTATTTCTAGGTCGAATCAATTTCCTGAGAAGGTTTATTCCTAACTATGCTGAGATAGTTAGGCATATAACTGATATGTTGAAAAATAATAATGAAATAAAATGGTCTCAAGAATCTAGAGATGGATTCACCAGAATAAAACAGGCATTTGCTGAAGCTCCTGTGCTAGCCGGGCCTGATTATACAAAGCCATTTATGATCTTTTCATTTGCCTCACCTCATACTGTAGCCGGAGTTTTATTGCAGAAAAATGAAGATGGATATGAGAAACCAATAGCCTTTTTTAGTCAGGTATTACATGATGCAGAATTGAATTATAATATACTAGAGAAGCAGGAATATGCCCTGGTGAAGTCCCTCAAAGCCTTTAGAACATATGTTTTGCAGTCCCACATTACTGCATATGTTCCTACAACAGCTGTCAAAGATATTCTCGTTCAAGGAGATAGTGAAGGCAAAAGAGGAAGATGGATTGCCAAAATACAAGAGTATGATTTGGACATAAGACCCACTAAGCTGGTTAAAGGACAAGGGTTAGCCAAAATTTTGTCTGAATCAAATCATCAGGCTCTAGGTATTAATTTATCTATGATTGCAAGTGAAGAGTCATAAAATGAAAAAGACCAGCAAGGACTGGATAAATCCACTCAAAAATCAGATCTAAATCTCACTAGTCCTTGGTACAAAGAAATAGTCGAATATCTTTTAACACTTAGCTGTCCTCCCAGCTGTGACAAATCAAAATACAGGGCTTTAAGGCTGAAATCTCAAAAGTATTTAGTTGCCAATGGTCAGTTATATTGGAGAGATCCTTCAGGCATACTGTTATTGTGCCTCACAGAGAATGAGGTAGAAAGTATAATGATAGAATTTCATGAAGGGATCTGTGGAGGACATTACAGCTGGAGGGCCACAGCACATAAGATACTGAGAGCTGGTTTTTATTGGCCTAAATTATTTGGGGATGTTTTTAATTGGGTTAGAGCATGTGATAAATGTCAAAAATTTGCTGAGAGACAAAAGATGCCCGCTCTGCCCTTAATTCCAGTTCATATAGATGAACTATTTCAGCAATGGGGATTAGATTTTATTGGAGAAATACATCCCCCTTCAAGTGGCCAACATAAATGGATATTGACTGCAACAACTTACTTTACAAAGTGGGTGGAAGCCATACCTACGAGACATGCTACAGATTCTGTAATCATCAAATTCATGGAAGAAAACATCATATCCAGGTTTGGTTGTCCAGCTAGAATTGTAACTGATAATGCACAGGCTTTCAAGTCCAATAAATTTGTAAATTTCTGCCAGCAGTATAATATTGCACTAAATCACTCCACAACTTACTATCCACGGGGGAATGGCTTGGCAGAATCTTCCAACAAAACTCTGGTGAGGGCCTTGAAGAAGACAATTAATGAGAATCAAAAAAATTGGGATTCCCAATTGAAATTTTCTCTGTGGGCGAATAGAGTAACTAGCAAGAGAGCAACTGGGAAATCTCCTTATGAACTGGTATATGGGAGAGCAGCTGTGTTTCCTGTGCAATTGGCTTTGCCAGTGGCACATTTCATGTAGGAAAGTCAGGAAGAACCAGATGACATGATCAGAAGAATTAACCAACTGGTATAATTGGAGGAAACACGGAGCCAAGTGAATCAGAGATTAGCGGAGTATCAAGAGAAAATGAAAAACATCTTTGATCGGCATGCAAAAGACAGGAAATTTCAAATTGGTGATCTGGTTCTCAGATGGGATGTTCGAAGAGCAGAAAAGGGAAAACATGCTAAATTCGATCCACTGTGGTTTGGTCCATTTAAAATTGTAGAACTGAAAGGTAATAACACGTTCATATTGAAAGACCTACAGGGTGATCTGCTTGAATCCCCTGTAAATGGACAATTCCTCAAACCATATTTCCAATTTTGATTCAGGCAAAACAAGCCTGATGTACCATACTGTATATAAGTTTTGCTTCAGTTTTGTTTTGATGGGAACGCTGACGAATTATGGAGTAAATTGCAGAAAGGCTAAGTAGCAGAGCCATCCAAAAGAGCATCTGAAGGTCTGCGGAGTTCTCGGCACGTCCACGGAGGAACGTACCGTCCCCAGATGGAGCCGATGTTGTGCATATCAGCACTTAGACCTAAATTTTTGGTCTAACGCTCCCCCATAATCTTTCAAACCTGTTATCATGGCCAAAAACTTCCTTATATTGTCTATCGTTACCTTTTCTGCTCAAAAAATACATTAGATAGAGGTTTAAATTCGCAATTTAAATTTATTTCGGGCCCAGCCTTTGGGGTCTCAGCCCCCTTTGTTTTGATTCCCATATGATCCGGGCGCGAAACCGTGTGCCAGCGAGATAGGAGCTAATCCTTCAAAGTTTCGGGGGCACTCGTGGCCGTCCAATCAGAAGCAAATCGATGGAGCGGAGTTTGGTTTACCGTGGTGGCCCCCGCACCCGCTTTTAGTATGAAAACCAGTGGTTTCATTCCGCACCACCTTCGCTGGGCCGACGGTATTCTCCAAGGAGCCAGCGATTCCATAGATCGCGTGACGCGTGTCTTGGTGTACGTTCCAAAACCGCTGCTATTTCGCGCATTATTGTTCAGACAATGGATGCGCAGCGGAATCAATCATCGCCGTCCAACCTTACGCGCTTAATCCAAAGATGATTATCCTCTGAAGTAGCACGCGGTTTAACCCAGGCTAATCATGCTCCTGGCCCACCACGCATTGTCTGTTGATGCCTTTTTAACCGTTGATCTCATTCAAGGATCATATGGCCCGTGATTGTTTACATACTCCCCGTTTGACTAAGTCTACCTCCACGTCGTCTCTCCCTCTTGGCGTTTCGTACACCCATGTGTCATCATCTCGCGTGTCCATAATATTTTTCCCCTGCCGTATATATATACATATTTCATTCATATTCGTTGTTCTATGTTCATGTGTCGTGCTTTGTTGTTCTACGTGGAAAAGCCTCCGCTCCGTTTGTCCACCACTTCCCCACTATATTTTCGCCACCTTTTTGCATGCTTCCGCCAGTCTATAATGCCACGACACTTCACAGTCGCCTCCTTCTTATTACCCCCGCTGCGTCTCTATCCCCTTGCATTGTTCTCTTACTGTTTTTGTGGATTTTGCAGGGTTTCAACGATGAAAGGTTATTGTAATTTACAGTCTTGGTTGCAGGAGTATAGCACATCCGAAGGCTATTCTATCGAGGCTGCAATTATGAAGAGGGATCCCAAGAGCCACCATGATTAGACACTCATTGCAGAAGCAAGGTTTAAAAATCCCTCAAATATTCCAGAGTCTTTTCAAAATACAGATTTTGCAGATAGGGATATTAATGGAACAATGGCAGATATCAGGGAATGATCGAGAAATTTAGGCTTCGGCATTTAAAATCTTAAATGTGGATTCAGAAGATGAGAGGAAAAAGTACAAAATGTTTCATATTTTATTCCTATATTCTGCCTCCAGAAAAATCTCCTCCCTCAGCATTTACTCCATAGCACAGCAGCAGAGTACGTCCAGCATTACAGCGTCGTCAAAAGTATGGGCAGGCGTTTTTCCGCCATCTTGATCATATTAAGCAATTTAATGTTTTCACCTAACCCCCATTCTCTAGAGTTTTCTACCTCTTCTATAAAACCGAAGAAGAAAGACATTGTAAGGGTTCCATATTTCTATCAGCAAACTGTGCAGTGAAAGGCTTTGTATACATCTTGTAAAGTTTCTGTATGAAGGCTCAGAGCCCGTAGGGTCTCAGTGAGGAGGAGTTATAACTGTAATGAGGATTCTAGTCTTTGGTATCCCATAGTATGTAATATTTTCTTATGTGTTAATATAATATCTCATTTCATTGAATTTATCTTCTTGTATCATGTTCTAGAATGTGAGTGGCTCACTGATCTTAAGTAAGGATTCATCCTAGTTGGTGCCCATACTTGGATTAGTCAAGCGCTTTAAATAGGCCTAGTCATGATATACTGTTCCATGTTCATGTCATTCATATTTTCTGCTATATTAGTTACTTGGGGAGGGTGCTTTTAAAACTCCATTTTCATGTATGGATTCTTAGTTGGATAAGCCCATATGTGGTTCTGTTGTGTATCTGGGTATCAGCCTCATGTTAACTAGTATCTCCTTCATGTTTTCCTCACTGCATCCACTTTATGATATTTGATTTCTGTGGCATACTATTTGAACTGGCTTTCTTTGCAGTAAGCTGGCTCTTAACTGTATGATGCTTTTGTATTGGAGTTTTGCATGCTGTTCCTACATTATTCTTATCTTTGTATCAGCTTCTGAGAGAGTTTGGTTCCATTTAAATTAATTTCCTTTTTTTACAAGAGATAGTAAGAGAGCTTTTGGATTGACACCCAAGCTATATTTCATGTTCTCTTGCTATGGTAAGATGTCCTAGGCACTGGTCTATGGCAACTCTAGACTGTCTCTTGGGGATGACAAAATTTTCGACAACAACTTCCACAATAAAGGTTTTTTGTGAAGTCTGCCGTAGCTAAGACCGGTGCTAGGCACATTGCCTCTTTAAGATGTTAAAAGGCCTTAGTTTCTTCAGGAGTCCATGAAAATGTATATTTCTTCAACAATGTTGTTAGAGGTGCTGCTATTCTCCCATAATTCTTAACAAACTTGTGATAATAACCTGTTAACTCGAGAAATCCTCGCAACTACTTTATGGTTGTGGGGATTTTCCATTCCTTAATGGCCTTAATTTTGTTAGGGTATACCTTAACACCCTCATGAGATACAATATGACCCAGATATTCCACCTCTTATAATCCAAAGAAACATTTGGATGTTTTCGGAATATCTTCAGTATTCATTCTAATTTGATGATATCCTGAACGAAGATCCAACTTGGTAAACTAAATTGCTCCATGTAATTCATCCAATAATTCATCAATCACAGGAATGGGAAATTTATCTTTAATGGTGAGCTTATTGAGCTCCCTATAATCCGAACATATGCACCATGATCCATACTTCTTGTGTACCAATACTACAGGAGCAGAGAAAGAACTTTGACAAGATTGAATTATACCCGCCTCTAACATTTCTGCAATCATACGTTCAATTTCGCTCTTTTGGACATAAAGATATATATAAGGCCTGATGTTTGGAGGAACACTTCTTGGAATCAAATGAATACCATGATCACGAATAGGTGGGAGTCCTTTGGGAGTTTCAAACACCTTGGAATGATTGTCTAAGAATTTTTGGAGATCTGCAGAAATAGATGATTTTGATGTTGGAACTTCTAGTGAGCATAATTGTGCAATTATGCCTCGTTGTTCTTTATTTAGAATATTTTTCATGACATTAGAGCTTATTATCTTTCCCGGCTTCCCTGCAATACCCTGTAATTCGACTTCCTTTCCTTTTGAAAAAAATTTCAAGAAAAGTTCTTGAAAATTAAAAGCTACCGTCCCCAAAGATTGAAACCATTGTACTCCTAGTACAAAATCAACACCTCCCATAGGAATGGAAAGAATTAGACTATTCAATACATATTCCCCCATGGTTAGTTTGATATTATGGCATTTTCCATAGCAATTTATAGTTCCTCCATTTGTAACCATCACTTGACATTCTGGTGCTGGGTATAGGAAACAATTCAATTCCTTGGCTACCTTACGATGAATAAGATTATGGGTACTACCTAAATGAATCAACACTATTACCTTTTTATTCTTGATATGTCCTTCTATATTTAGAGTTTGAGGAGTGGTAATTCCTGCCAATGAATTACACGATATGGTCGAACTCATTTCTTCCTCTTCTAGGGTTAGTTCCCGGTGTATATCCTCTTCTTGTCCATTTTCTTCTTCCTCTTCACAATATATGCAAAATAATTTATTCTCAGCACACTTATGACCTTTAGTGTATTTTCTTTCACAACTGTAGAAAAGCCCTTTTGCTCATTTTTCTTCCAATTGTTGTGGTGTCAACCTTGTAGGTTGTGGAAATCTAGGCGTAGCAACACTTCCTTCTTTATAGAAGTGAGTGGTAGGCTTCCTTGTCGCCATAATTTTACATTAATTTGTTCTTGCCAACCTGAATGCCTTCTCCAATGAATCAAGTTCCAAAAAGCGAACTTCATGTTGGATGTTATCCTTTAAAGTACCTATGAAGAGATCAATCTTGTGTTCCTCTGGAATATCAGTTAACCTTATATTCAATTTTTGGAAGTCCTCAATGTGCTCCCCCACTAAACCCTTTTGTTTGAGATTTATCAATTGGCTAAAGAAGGTGTTGCTCTTTGTATCCTCATAATGTGCTATCATTTCCTCTGTAAAAATTGACCAAGTGAAAATTTTTTTACGGGAGCAAAGCCATCGATACCATACAAATGTATTTTGTTCTAAATGTAAAGTTGCAATGCGTACCTTTTGTGTGTTTTTCACATTATGGAGATCAAAATATTGCTCCATTTGTAGTATCCATGTTACAGGATCCTTTCCATCAAAGTTCCTCATATCCATTTTTGGAATATGGTGGTTCTTCCCGCCAACATTAGATTTTATGAAATCATGATTAACATTTATTTTGTTATCATCATGAGTTTCCTCTACTATCTTTTCACCATTAGGAAACATTTCTTGTATCAACTTTGTCAAACCTTCCATGTCTACTTTTAGATAATTCTTCATGTTTTCCATTTTTTATCGATCTTAGCTTCCATGTCATCCATCTTAGATTCCATGCTAACTTCCATGCCATATATCTTAGATTCCATGCCTTTCTTCAAACCATCCATCTTATTTTCCACACATTTCTTCAAAACTTCCATGTCATTTTTTGTTGCTCTTTGCGAAAGCGAAATTTGTTGCACTTGCTCTTGTAATTTTCATATGTCATGTTGCCATTCTTCGTCTTCATGAGTCATAGTAGAGCCTTCTAAAGGATTAATAGGTGTTGAATTCTTTTTAGGGGCCATTTTAGAAACCAATACTAATATCTATTCTACAATATGCCCTTGGAATCAATTCAGCTTGATTCTTAAAACAAGAATTATGCAATTCGGGAAAAAAAATACACACCTTTTACTTGCTTTTGGAGAGCTCTATATTGAAATTGAATTATCTCTATAATTGTAGATCCTCAATATTTGAAAATTTTCCCTGTAGTAGTCCTCTGAAGCTTCTTTCAAATTCCATAGGTCTGACTTGATTTGGATTCTTCATGACAAAGTTATGTCCAATGTCCCACAATGACCTGATTATGGACTGATTCAGTAGAGAGAACTTGTGCGACTTGCCACATATCACTATTTGCTCCTTTGGATCTGAAATTTATAGATAGGAAACTTCAGTCCATGAAATTCCAATCACATTTTACAGAATTCCAATCCGATGCTCAGAGAGAGAGATATGAATATTTTCCCATGATCACCTCTTTGAGATGAAATTAGGGAGCCTAAAAAAGACCTAACTTCCACAGATCATATCTCCGAAAATATTGCGAACCAAGCTCTGAAATTTTGTGACAATGTTTCTGAGGATCTTGGATTCACGCTCTAAAAATTTCAGCTTCTAAACCTTCGTAGAAAAACCGTTATAGTGAAAATTCCGCGATGACCTGTTTAAGTGAAATTCAGAAGCCTGCAAAAAGCCCTACCTTCCATAGATCATATCTCCGAAAACATTTCGAAGGAAGCTCTGAAATTTTGCGACGATGTTCCTCAAGATTTCGGCTTCGCACCCTAAACATTTCAGCTTTTGAACCTTCGTAGAAAAAAATTTATAGCGAAAAATTCACAATGACCTGTTTGGAGCAGCGAAACCCTAGAATCCAAAGCTCTGATACCAAATGTTGTGAAACCAGCTCCAAAAATAGAAGAAAAGAGATATCAACGCCTTAGAAATAAGCCACTTCAAGGGGGAAACCTCCAATACATTACATAAATGAACAATTCTTGGATGATTCAAATTAAAAAACCTCCTTTATATATATAGGAGTCCATGGGGCCACAATGTAATCCTAGTGGGGCCACAATGTAATCCTAGCCGACCTAACAATAATAATAATTTAAGGGCACAATAATAACAATATGGGGGTTACAGGGGTACAATAATAACAATAAGGGGGTTACACTAATAACAATAAAGGACTATACTAGTAATATAGGGACCTAACAGGACATCATGTGTCCATCAATTATTGACTATTATATTCTATAACCTGTAGCTATTAATGCTATATGTTTAGCAGAGTTTGCATCTAGATACACAAAAAAAGGGAAAAAACACAAAAAAGCAAGTAAGCCATATGTCATAAGGTGTGTTAGATATAACAAACACAAATACATTGAAAACTATTGTAGAGAAAAATTAATGTTATACCATCAGTATCGAGTTAATGAAACTACGATCAAACAAAATCACCCAACTTGGCAATCTACATATGTTGCATTGGAAAAAACAATTAGGCAAAAAGAACAAAAATTTAGATATGTTACAAAACCTGCATGGGGAGACATAGATGATGCAATCAATGCAATAGAATCACATACAAAAAAATCGTTTGACATAGATAGTCTAAAATAAAATGAAATAGAGAACACATGATTTGATGAATGCATCAATGAAAAATATGAAACTTATGATTTCCAAAGTGATTTGCAACATTTTCAACATATAAAGAACCTTACTCTACTATCTACAAGGCCATATGAAATTGTAAAACAACCAAATATACTGCTAGGCCCCCTATGATATTCTTGACAAGAAAGCTGGGGGCTAGATTATTGTGGAGCCTTCAAGGAAAGCCTCTCCCCCCTGAAAAGCCATCCTCCTTGAAGTCTCTTTGTGTGGCACCTTGTATAAGTCCCCTCTGCTGGTTCTTTTCCCTAAGACCTGCAGTTGCCCCTTGTACCCCTGCAAAATGTCCCTTTTTCCCCTTGTCCTCCTTCTGTCAAAGTCCCTCGTTCCCCTCTATTTCCCCCATCAACCTATGAAAGCCCCCCCAAAATCCCTTCTAAAGCTCACTTTCACCCCTCACCTATGCTTAAATCCCCTTCATTCACCTGTCGTTCCCCCTTGTTAGCCTGAAAATGCATTAAAAATGGGCCAAAAATCATAAATTTCATTGAAAATGGGTTAAAAACCCCACTTCCGACCATATGACAGGCTTCAACCCTTTTCCCATTAGCCCCCGCACCTATGTCCTCCATAAAGCCCAGCGCTGTGACCACTCGCCAAAACCAAAAGCGCTTATCTCAAGCCTTATCGAACGCAGCGTCAGCCGTTGATCTCAATCGATCGGACGACGGTCTTTAAACCTCTAGCGCCCACGTCTTCACCGCCTTTTTCATGCCAGGCCATCACCGTCTGTTTTCCTGCCAGATCGACGGCGCGGAGCCCATCCGCCCCGTGGACCCCGCCGCGCACTTTTCCAAATCCGCCGGTTTATTTCGCACCGCCTTAGGGCCATGAGTGGTTTTTCTCCATCGCCCAGTGATTCCACCCATTTCTCGCCACCTGTCCTCCTGTATGTTGCCAAAACCACCAGCCCCGCCTGTTAAAGTCATCCCTCACGCGTTATCCTTCGACCACCGATGCCGAGCAAAATCCACAATAGCCGTCAGATCTGGAGCGGCCCATCCAACGGCTATCGCTCGTCAAAGGTGCCCGATGTTTAATGAAGTTACGCGGGCGATAATCCTTGCCCGGTGGCCCACCGTCTGTCACCCTTGCCGTCGATCTCCACCATAATCGATGGTCCAGATCTGTTTCCTCCACCGTTGAATTTTCCATCATCCCTGTCCCTCCATGTCATCTCCACATGTGCCCTCCGTACTTTCGACCGTTCCATTGCATATTTTTGTCCAAATTCATGTTTTTAAGGTTTTTTCAGTGAAATTCACTCCGCAGACCATCACCATTCACCATGAGCACGTTCTTCTACGATTTGCTCCTCCACATCATCATCCACTCGACCTTTCACCATCTCCACATCATCTGCCACCCCATTCATGTTTTCCTTAACTTATTTGTGTGTTTTGTAGGGTTATTAATGGCTAACGGCCGCCATGATGCACGTCTCTGTTCCAAGGACAGTGTGTTGGAACACCTAATCCTACATGGGTAGGTGTTGAATGCAAAAAGTCACAATGGAGTCCAAGTGACCTTGGAATGTGAAACCAAGAGTCACACCATTGTACTATAAATGTACATCTTTGTATAATGGAAAATAAGAAAGCCTCACGCTTATCTTTCATTGTGTGTTGAGTCTTTTGTGTGTATGGTTATTCTTCTCATACACCATGTGTGCTTTACATGGTGTTTAACATGGTATCAGAGCGGGCGATTGCTGGCCCTGCTTCAATTTGAGTGAGCCATTTGTGTTTATGGCCTGTGCATATCTGCAAAAATTCTTGTCATTTTTGCAGCACTCAGAGTTTCTGCAACAGACATTTTGCCGCATTCAGAAAGTGGTTTTGGAGAAGGAGCAACATTCAGAAATTGGCAACATTCAAGCATTGGCTTTGAAGAAAGGAAGCACTGCCCATCTGAAGGTTTTCATTCTAAATTTTCTCTGCAATTTCTGTTCATTAAAATATGCAATTTGAAGAGCTGCTGGAATATTGCTTAAATTGGATTTCTGAAGAAGTTTATGAGTTTTTTACTGCAAAAGTTTTGAGTTTTACTGTTGAAATTTTCTGGAAAATTCTGCATTCTCATTCTCTGCTGCTGAAAAAAAGTACATTTTCTGCTACTGAAAGAAAATTTCTCTCCCTTTTTCCTTTGCTGTATATTATTCCTCTACTATATATTACTCCTCTGTTGTTTTAATTTATAAAAAAAAATTTAAAAAAAATTAAAAAAAAAAATTTTTGGCCTTCGGCCCTCTCTGCAACGCCCCTCACAACTCTACACCCCACGGCCCCTACAACTATATTCCATTTCCCTTACGCACTACCTCACACTCTCATCCAAACCCCGTATACCCCACGGCCCCTTCACCTGTACACTCCTCCTCCCCTATCGATTCCCCAGCCACACCCTCATACTAACCCGCCCCTTTTAACCCTGATCTCCACACTCGCTCTCATATCAACGCTCCCCAAGCTACCCACTACGCCCCCTCACTGCAGCTACTGCTCTCACACGCCCCCCTTCCCCACTCACAAACCTCTCCCCAACCTCTCGGCCTTTCCTCTCCCCCTTAACACGGTCGCTCGGCCCTCATGCTCTAACCTACGAGCCTCTCACACAAGACTTACGCCTTTCGCTCCCTTTCAACTTGGCCATTCGGCCATCCCATTATAAAATTCGTTTTTTATATTCTCATACCCCCTTCCTTTTTAATTAAATCATCTCCCTTCCCTATTTTAATAATCCTTTCTTTATTAACGTTTCTCTTAGTTTTCCCACACGTCTCTCTTTTTTAATTTATTAAGTTCTCTTCCATTTCTATTTTAATCTCCTTCCCTTTTATTCCCCTTTCATTTTAATTTTTTTCCCTCCCCCACATTTTTTAATTAATTCCTCATCATTTCCATTTTTAATTAATTTATTTTTTAATTAATTTTTAATTAATTAAAAAAAAAAAACAGCAGAGAGAGAGGAAGAAAAGAAAATGAACAGCAGTAAATGGAAAATGGCATATGAGGAGCAGATGGATAGTACACATAGAGAAAATTGCATATTTGCTTTGTGATTTGTGGCATTGTCATGAGGGTGACTTTCTGAAGAAATTTACACTTGAAGACAAGTTTGCCATCATTTGTAAAACAACTATTTGAAAAAGAGAATTCAGCTACCTCAAAGGCTTCTTGCACGTTGTTTTTGCTGCACATTCATACAAATATTTTGCAGTGATATTGTATTAAACTGACATTGATTTGCATCTTCATTCAAGACTTGAAGTGTATTTGAGTTGAAAAATTGTTGATTGCCCTCCATCATTTGAGGAGCAGATTTTGTACTTTGAGATTTCCATAGCTGGAATTTCTTTGAAGTCAGTTGTATTTGTTGCATAACATTGTAAACGGGTGCATTCTCGGTTGAAGCCGACACCCTTTCATTTTTTTTTTGAGCCTAAGTTGTCAAAATGGCTAAAATCAATGAGGCATTAGAGTTCTTGAATAACCTCATTCATCCCAATGCTGATGACATGATAAAAATGAGCAAGAATGCTCTTTGTAACATTCAAAATTGTTTGCTAGATGCATAAGAAAATATTGAGTTTTTGCAGTTGGAAACTCAGCTTCAGCAAGACGAACTTCAGCAAAAGAGTCACCATTCTGAACCTGTTTCTATTCAGAACATTGAGAAGGACTTCCATCAGCAGCAAGTCAGTAAAGTTGAAGTCGATTCCCATTTAGTTCATTGCACAAGAGCAGATTTTTATGCAGATGTAGCAGCTCAGCCTGCACTTCCTAAGCCCATCATCAGACCTTGGGAAGAGTTTGTCCACAACAAGCACAGAACTGGTCTTGGATATGACAAGGATGTGACCTTTCATATTCCAGACTACACCAAGCCCATCATATTTCAGAGTGTCGGGTTCCTATATGACAGCTCACCTGCAGCTGTTCCAGATCCTGCTCCAAAAAAACAATCACAGATCGTAAAATGCCAACACTGTGATCGAGTTGGCCATATGAAATATCACTCTTTTGATCTTCATCCATGCAAACACTGTGGTCGGCACACCCATTCTTCAGATAGATGCTTCAGACACAAGCCTCCTGCAAGAACCAAGATTCATCTTGGATGGATCGCTTATTGGCAATGGGCATCAGCAGCCAAGAAGATGTTTACGACACATGTTAGAACTTGTTCACGGATATTGAGCAAACTTGCAGTTGAGTTTTCACCATCATCTCACGTTGTCTTTGACAGGGGGGAAAATGGTGGTCATGTACAAGCTTCGATGACAGATCAAGCGAGCCTAAGCCACAATCTCTCATTCCATGTTCAGAGTTGTAGCGAGAGACACAACAGTTCAAGCGAGCCTGAGCCACAATTTGTCATTCCAGATTCAGAGATGTAGCCAGAGACACAGATGCCCATGAGCATGCCTTCGGTTGGTGGACAACCTTAAACCATCATATTTGGTTGGTGGACAACCTAAAACCACCACAGGTAGTAGACCTCCCTTCTTTTAGGTCGAAGGTCTCGCTTTCATATATGAGGAACACTTCCTCTAGCAGAGGCCTTCAGCTTCTTGCCAGCATTGGTTGAGTTCCAGGAAATGCTTCAAGCATTCCAGAGTTGTTGGTAATCCTAAACCATCACAGGTAGTAGACCTCCCTTCTTTTAGGTTAAAGGTCTTCCTTTTTTATGAGGGACAATTCCTCTAGTAGAAGCTTTCAGCTTCTTGCCAGTTTTGGAAGAGTTCCGGGAACTACAACAAGTTTTGCATTCCAGTGTTGGTGGTCATCCTTAAACCATCTATTTTTTCCAAAATTTTAGAGAGTTGATTCAGCCCAAGTGCTGCCATGTATACTTTGCAGATTTGTATTACAACTCTTTTCTTGGACTCACACATACCCCTTCGGATTAAGGGGGGATGTTGAACACCTAATCCTACATGGGTAGGTGTGGAATGCGAAAAGTCACAATGGAGTCCAAGTGACCTTGGAATGTGAAACCAAGAGTCACACCATTGTACTATAAATGTACATCTTTGTATAATGGAAAATAAGAAAGCCTCACGCTTATCTTCCATTGTGTGTTGAGTCTTTTGTGTGTGTGTTTATTCTTCTCATACACCATATGTGCTTTACATGGTGTTTAACACAGTGAAACCAAGAAAGATCATCTTCAGCGGCTGGAATTTATGAAAAATGACCCGGGAAGATGAACACAGGACATGCATTAAAAAGAACAGGGTTTAAACTCTGTAGAAGACCTTCCAGCACCATTAAAACCCGAGCTAACCTATCAAAAGAAAAATGGAGCGGCAAGGTATTTCAGTACACAGAAAAGGAGATTAGAGCACGTCAATAAAGATCTTAAGCCTTGAATTAGCGGTTAAAGAGGCTAAGCACCATTTTGAAGACCCCGAGGACCGATCAGAAGGTCCTGAGCACGAGTAAAAGGTAACATCAGGGTTTATCCATTAGCAGAAAGTTTTTCTTCACACAGTATAGGGCGCCCATACTTATTTTATTATGCACCGTGTCCCTGAAGGAATTCCCACCCTAACAGCAGTTCGAGACCATCAGAACATTTATGTAGCAGACTTCTCAGCATTCCATTCGCTCTTTGTTTATTCACTGCCAGTACAGCAGAACGCCACAGCCGAAATATGTCAAATTCATACCCAGAGAAGATCACTCCTGCATAAAGTGGCGACAGAGATTAAATACACAATAGTCAAACAGAATGGGCTTCGGCCCTGCATTCATTTCTGTGTTTAATATCACATTTAGTTTTCACCTACCACCTCAGTCGACCTTATGTTGATCATCTGCTATAAAGCACAGAAGGAAAGTATTGTAAAGGTTGTTGATTGGATATTAGTATATTGCAAGAATTTTCCTCTTGAGACAAGTTCTCTGTGTAATATTGTAAGATAGGCTGAGATTGGATGTATTCAGACTGAATGTTCAAGCTGTGGGCATTGATGTACCTGATTGGTGTTGTTTTTAATATGACAAGCACATTTCTTTGGATACTGATCTAAAGCAGTTGGTGATGTTTTCCTTTCTCTGTATTTGTGATTGAATTTCTTTCATTTCATTACATTTCTTCAGGCTCACATCAGAAGTTTGGCATAAGATTTACCCTTGATAGGTACCTTATGTTGCTGCTCTCCTAGCCTTTTATGTTTTCTGCTTATATGTGTATCTGAATATTGATTTCAATTCATTTAACCAGTGTAGTGGATGTCATTTCCTTCTCTCTGATGTATGAATTAATGAGATCCATGTTTAGGTGTTCTTGTTAGGATTTAGTCAGATGAGTTGAGAACACTGGGAGGTCTAGAACCCTGCCTCTGCCTCACTAGGATCTTTCCATCTCATTAAACCTTTCTAAGATCCCTGCTGTCAAACTTGTCCTTGTTTTCCTTGGAGTTTCTAAAGCAGACCTGAAGTTAAATGACCTCTGGTCCGATCTATAAGCAGCGCCTTTGTCCTTCTTTGAGAGCTGCCTTTGAGTATGCCCAAGCAGGTCTAGAGTTAAATGACCTCTGACCTAATCTATAGGTAGAAATTTGGTTGTCTTTCATTCTTTCACTTTTATTCCTTAATGTTCCATTCCATCAACCATCCTTTAAGATCCAAATGCTCTAGATGACTAGCCCAACTGAAAGCTTGCACATTGAACACAAGTAAGCCCTTTCTTGACTCCATTTCCCAATGGCCCTGATGTTCCCTAAGTTATCTATCTTTGTCTAGTTTCCTCCTTACTCACCCTTGTCTCATATTGGACCCTTCTTTCCTGATTCCCAACAACCAAACATAAACAATCAAACAAACAAACCCTGTGCCTATAACTAGCCTAAAATCATAACTTAGAGCCTCAAAGACATACACTTTGGCTCATATAGAGAGATCCCTCTCAGGACCTAGGAGGGCTAGATCCCAAGGTCTGAAAGTGGTTCTATGTTGTCTCATCTTTTGGTCTTGTCAACCTGGCCAAAACGTGGGAACCCAAACATAATGGTGACTCCGCTGGGGAATTTCTGAATATTTTTCATCTCACTCTATCATAAACTTCAGAAAACCTGCAATCTCTGGTTAGGTTGACAGTAATTCATTCCTTTCTTGAATTGACCTCCATTGTTGAGTATCCATTATACTCTTAGACAGAGCTTGGAAAGGGCCAGGTAGCCTCCGGATCTCATCCTCTTTGGGAGGTGACATATCTGGTAAATGCCCTACCAGTCAATCTCTGGTTGGAGTTTGCTGTTCTAAGGAGATTCCTGAAAGGTGATAGTGCCTGAGCACTGTGGTGGAAAGTGTAACCCTTTTGACGTACCCTAAAACCCTCCACCTCGCGACTCCATTATTCCTAAACGTAAAGACTCCACTGGTGATCAGTAGGCCTACTGATTAACCTGGTTTCACATTAGACTCCACTAGGAGACCAACCCTTGAAACAACATCAACCACAATAGGAAAATCAAGTAGGGTTAAGCTGCTAGGCTAGGAAACAACATTCTGGCTTTCAGAACCATTCACACAAGAGCTTATCCCAACCCTGACCCACCTGAAATAGTTGATAAACATGAGAGAATTCTCAAAGGATCTCCTACACCTAAAAGATCAACTATTCCCAACCACATCTATAGAGCTAATTCTGCACCAAAAAACCTTACAGCTCTATCAAACTCATTCCCTGACCTAGACCCTCCAAACAGTTTACCAAGAACTAGGTCATTCAGTCATCTAGACCAGCCAGACCTTGAGCTTCACAGTTCACCATCTCATAGTGGTCAACACACTAGGGACAGAGGAACCCCTCCATCTACACCACCTGATATCCACTTCATTCAAAACTTAGGGCTCTCCCACCCTAGATCTGCTCAACAGACTTCTGCTGGTCCTAACATCCCTGCCATCCATATACCAGTTGCTCAAATCAATCCTTTACCTCATCAGAATATCATCATGACAACCTGGTATGCACCTCTGGTCTTACCTCAGCCCTTGTTACCCTTACCAAATGACTATCAATCAAAAATCCCACACTTCACTGCTAAAGAGTCCATAACAGCTCAGCAACATGTAGATAAAATGGAGGATTCTTTTGATTACATGGAAATTGATGATGAAACCATCAAAATGAGAATCTTTGCCCAAAGCCTAGGGGGTGATGTAAATAAATGGTTTAAAAACTTACCTCCTGGCATTATCCAAGATCTCCCTGCATTATATCAGACCTTCATAAAAAAATGGGAGACTAGAGCAAAACCTTGCCAGCTTCTAGCAGAATACATGAGCCTTAAAAGGAATGTAGGAGAGAGTGTCCATGATCACACAACAAGATTTAACAGCATTTACAATGCTCTCCCTCCACATATGAAACCTCCACAAGGTATGGCCCTAGCAAAATACCCTGATGGGTTTGATGCTAACATGGCCTATGAGCTTAGGGATAAAGAATATACCACATTGGAAGACATGCAGAAAGGGGTTGTAAACATAGAGGCAAATTTGATTGAGAAAAGAGCAATACTGAGGGCTGAGAAGAGGGTAACCTATAGGGACGACACAGTAGCTTCCACATCAGATCCAAACTATGACAGACTATCAAAACATGTGGAAAAACTGCAACAAATTATGGAAAATATGGTTGTCACAGTTAGCAATCAGAACAAAAAACAGAACCAAAACTTTAGAAGAAACAACAATGCTCCCAATAGACAGAGAGAGTCAGATCAACAAGTAGTTCCCCCATTCCAAGAAAACTTTTTAGATGAAGATGAGGGAATCATAGAAGAGTCTGAAGGGAATACAATATACATGTTTGAAACAGAAGACTCAGTCCTTAACTGTGATTCAGGGGAAGAACAACCCTCACCTTCATACTGGGATGAGGAATGGTTAGAAACTGAGGATTACAGATTAGGATTTGAAAATGCCATGATGCAGGTTAGAAAGCAATATGAACTTAGGAGCAAAAGGAACCAAGAAAAATCTAGAACTGAGACTCCTGATGTTACCATCAAAAAAAGACCTGATAAAAATTCTAAAGCATCTGTTGCAAATAAAAAATCAGCAGCTGAAAGTTCTGGTAAACACAAGGAAAAAGACAACCAAGACACTGAAAAAAAAATCCAACCAGCTAGCAGCACTAGCACTGCAGTTAGTGCTCCTTATAAAACGATTCCTGACCCTGTACATAGTGAGAAATCACAAACTGATTCAGTCACCAAGGTGGCTAATAAGGCAGAGTTAAGCACTCCAAAGAACCAGTCCACTTTCAATCTAGGGAGTGAGATTGCAAAAATCAAAATCTTTGTACCATTATCTGAGCTGGCCACTCAGGATGTATATAAAGGCCAAATTTTGAAAGCATTGAACCTAGGGGAAAATAATGACATTGTGAATTTGAATGATGATCAACCTGCCCTCTTGTTCGGTCCAAAGATTGAGGGAAAGTTTCAGGAAGGGGTGGTTCCACCTTTCTATGTCAGTCTCAACATTCATGACAAGATCCTCCATAATGCCATGCATGACTCTGGAGCATCACACAATCTAATGCCCAAGGTAGTGATGGAAAGGTTAGGCCTATAAATCACTAGACCCTACAAAGACCTATATTCATTTGACTCTAGCAGAGTAAAATGCCAAGGCCTAATCAAAGACTTATGTGTGAGCTTGACCCAGATTCCTGCTAAGTGCATGGTCATGGATGTGGTGGTGGCAGATGTGCCACCCAAGTATGGCATGTTACTATCAAGATCATGGGGAGCCAAACTACAAGGAACAATGCAAATGTATGGCTCATATGCCACTGTCCCTATCTTTGTCCAACTTAGAAGACTGTATAGAGAAGCTCAAATGAAATTTCTAGTCAGTAGCCCCGAGAAGCCTGAAAACTCTCCTTTATACTCTGTACATACGGATCTCGACTCCTTCATCCTTTGTAATGATGAGTCCTTGGAGGAGTCAGAATCTGGAAACATGGGTACAAACGTAGAGGCTGAAAGCACAGACTCGAACATAATGGCCGCTCTAGAGGAAATCGAAGAAGAAAACAACAGTGAAACCTGTAGAATATGCGGTGGGAGCCTAACTCAGAATGAATCAGGAACACAACATGGTCTGCCTATTAGTCACACCCTGCAAACTAACACACCACGTGAAGAACAAGACAACCCACAACCTAGTATAGACCCTGTAACACAACGTAATGGCGAGCCCCTGTGGGAAATGAATTTCGATGGGTCCTGTACTAGGAAAACTGCTGGAGCAGGGGTGTGGCTACGTAACACAGAAAATGATCATGCAGAGAGCCACGCTATCAATCTACACTTCAGATGCACCAATAATATTGCAGAATATGAAGCTCTCATCCTTGGCCTAAATCTGTTGAAAAAATTAGGAGCTCGTAGGGTAACTGTGCTAGGAGATTCTGAGCTAGTTTTCAAACAAGTGAATGGTGAGTACGCAGCAAAACATCCTCGATTAAGAGCATATAGGAACGATGCCATTGATATATTGAAAACTTTCATGGAATATGAAATAGTGTTTGTTCCTAGGAGTCAAAATGTCATTGCAAATGGATTGGCTTGTCTAGCTAGTTCATATCCTAAGGCTCCAGCCGACCAACAAATCATCATTCAGACCAAATTCAGACCTGCAGTGCCAGAAAATGAAAAATATTGGCAGATCTTTGAAGGAGACAAACAGATTGAAGATTTCCTGGTGGGCAGAAATGTGTTCGAATTTTCTGATTCAGACTCAAAATCTGAAGACAGATGCCTTAGTGAGGAATCTTCTGATGAAGTATCCCCATCTTGTAGCATAGAAATAAATTCTTTTTCTGAGGAAATTGGAAGTTCAACCATAAAATGTGAAAACGCAAATAGTGAAGAAATAGAGGTGCTGCAGGCCAAAGATAAGAATATACCCAGAGGCTTGGCACCCTTAGAAGACCTTTTTGACTTTGATGACGTAGCAAAAAAGCCCACAATAGAGCATGCAGATTCAAATGTGGAAGAATTCAACATAGGCACTGAAGACAAACCCAAAATGATTAAACTGGCTAAATCTATACCTGCAAACATGAAGAAGAAATACATTGAGCTGTTTAAAGAGTTCATTGATGTGTTTGCATGGAGCTATGAAGAATTAAAGGCTTATGACACTGACATCATTCAACACAAGATACCCTTGAAGGAAAATCAGAAGCCTTTCAGACAGAAACTCCGTAGGATCAATCCAAAACAATTGCCTGCAGTTGAGAAAGAGATTAAGAAGATGTATGATGCAGGCATAATAGTTCCTGTGAGGTTCTCTGATTGGGTGTCAAATCTAGTGGCTGTGAGGAAGAAAACAAGGGAGATCAGATTATGTATAGACTTCAGAAACCTCAACAAAGCCTCCCTGAAAGACAACTACCCCTTGCCTAGAATGGAACACATATTACAGAGGGTAGTGGGCTCTAAGAGGATCTCCCTGCTTGATGGCTTTTCAGGATATAACCAAGTGTTGGTACTCCCAGAAGATCAACTCAAAACAACATTTACCACCCCATGGGGCACCTTTATGTATGTGAAGATGCCATTTGGATTGATGAATGCTGGAGAAACCTTCCAGAGAGCGATGGATATAGCTTTCTCAGAGGAGATAGGGCACTTCATAGTTATCTATTTAGATGACTTGAATGTATTTTCTAAAACTGAAGAAGAACACTTGAAACATCCGAGGAAATTTTTTGAAAAATGTAGAAGGTATGGTCTATCCTTAAATCCTAAGAAAACTGTGTTTGGGCTGCAAGAAGGTAAACTTCTTGGTCACATTATATCTGAGAAAGGGATTAGGATAGACCCACAGAGAGTTGAGGGAATACTTCAAATTACACACCCAAGGAACATCAAAGATCAATCGGGAAGATCAATTTCCTTAGGAGATTCATTCCCAACCTTGCTGAGCACCTTAGGAGAATGACTGACATGCTGAAGAAAGGTGCAGGAATTAAGTGGACTGTAGAAGCCAAAAAATATTTTGAATCTGTAAAACTTGCACTCACTCAGGCTCCTGTGTTGATTAGCTCTGATTTCTCGAAAGATTTTCTGATCTTTTTATTTTCCTCCCAGCATACCGTGGCTGCAGTCTTACTGCAAAAAAATTCAAAAGGTAATGAACAGCCTATAGCTTTCTTCATTAAAGCCTTAAGGGATGCACCCCTGAAGTACAACATTATGGAAAAGCAGGCCTATGCCCTGGTAAAGTCCTTAAAAGACTTTAAGGTGTACATTCTCCATTCTCACACCATTGCTTATGTGCCAAATATAGTGGTCAAAGATATCTTGTCCCAAGACCTTGATGGGAAGAGGGGAAAATGGATTGCTACCATCCTAGAATATGACCTTGAGATAAAGCCCACCAAAATAATCAAAGGTCAAGGCCTATCCCAGTTAATGGCTGAATCAAACTTGTAGGCCCTTGACATTAATATGATAAATGCCTTAGATGAGCAGGAAGGGTTGCCCCATCCAACTGTTGAGAAGCAGTTTCAAAACTCTCCTTGGTATACTGATATCCTTTACGTGCTCACCAACCTCAATGCCCCTCCAGAACTGTCCAAAACCAAGGCCAGATTCATAAAACTTAAAGCTAGAAACTACTGCATTTTTAATGAGAATCTATACTGGAAAAATCCAAATGGCCTATTGCTGAAATTTTTGTCTGAAACTGAAGCTGAAAGAATTAAACAGGAGTTCCATGCTGGTGAGTGTGGAGGCCACCTGAGTTGGAAAGCCACTGCAAGTAAAATACTCAGGGCTGGTTATTATTGGCCCACACTATTTAACGATGTCCATAAAATGATAACCACTTGCCACACATGTCATATCTTTGAAGGTAAAAGAAAAATCCTCCCCCTTCCTCTACAACCCATCACAGTGGAAGGTCCCTTCATGCAATGGGGCCTAGACTTTATCGGAGAGATTCACCCCTCTTCTTCTGGGAAACACAAGTGGATCCTGACTGCCACAGATTAATTCACTAAATGGATAGAAGCCATACCCACTAGGAATGCCACTGATTTTGTCATCATTAGGTTCCTAGAAGACTTCATCCTATCTCGGTTTGGTTTTCCAAGGAAAATAATCACTGACAATGCTGCTGCCTTCGGTTCCAATAAAATGGTTGATTTCTGTCACAGGTACGGAATAACACTTGGTCATTCAATTGCATATTACCCACAGGATAATGGATTGGTTGAATCATCTAACAAAACCCTGGTCACAATCATTAAGAAGCTGCTGGAAGGGAACAAAAAGTCATGGCATAAAAAGTTGATACATGCTTTGTGGGCTGACAGGCTCACCACAAAGAAATCTATAGGCATGTCACCATTCCAGCTGGTTTATGGAACTGAAGTAGTTTTTCCTACTAGCATTGGAGTTCCAGTAATTAAACTTGTCCAGGAGATCCAATCAGAGGAGGACAGCATGATAAGAAGGATAAATGAAACAATCCATCTTCAGCAAACAAGGGAGTAGGTGTATAGCAGAGCTGTCAGAGTTCAGGAAAACATAAAGAGGCAGTTCGACAAAAGAACCAAAGCTTCAGACTTCAAGGTTGGTGACAAGTTTCTGAAATGGGATTCAAGGAGAGAGGACAAAGGTAAACATGGCAATTTTGACAGCTTGTGGCAGGGTCCATTCATCATCCAAGCCACTGTGGGTCCAAATGCATTTTTTCTACAAGAACCTGATGGTACAGAGCTGTTTGGGGGTCTTGTCAATGGCAGGATGCTCAAACACTATTTCTGCTAATTTTTCATTTCCAGTTCCATTTCCATTGTACATACCATTGCAGTTTTACTTTCAAGAAAATAGAGAAAATGTTTCCAAAAAATAGAGAAGGTAGAGGTTCAAACATGCTCAAAACATGGACCTCTGAAAAGTGAAAAAGATTGGCTCTAATAAACTCAAAACCTGAGCCGAAGAAGAGAAGACAGCCGGTCCTAACATGCTAAAAATCTGGACCAACAAAGGAAAAGGAAGAATCAGCTCTAACATGCCTAAAACCAGAGCTGAAAACGAAGAAGAAGAGGTGACTCTAATATGCTCAAAATCTGAGTCACAAACAGAGAAGGATATTTCAAATTGCAAATTTCTTGCCTTCACAGTTTTGTTTGCAGTTTTTTACAAGTCTTCACTCCAGCAAGTTAGACAGTCTAATCCTGGCTTGGCTTTTTTTCAATTTCCTGTCTTATAATGTAGGAGAAGAAACCTGTTGGACAGTTTAACCCCAACAGGTAGTAGATTAGGTAGAGAAAAGTATGAGGCCAACTGTTTAATCTGGCCTCATGGAGCAATAAGGGTAGACTTAGAATAGGTTTGTTTTTGTGTTGAAAATAAAATGTAAAGGGTCTACTAGCTCAAATGCACCCTAAAGAAGAAAAATGTTAGGACTGTAGTTTGCGTAGGTAGTTTGATTGGGAGAAATGTTTCTGCTAATGTAACATATTCATAATTGTGGCAGCTGATCAAAGAAAGGGATGTGCCAAGCAGCAGGCATCTGGCCTACTCCAAATATTATTTCTGGTTTCTTGACTCCTCCAAGAAGAAGCCATCCCCATGTGGAGCCACTGTTAGCCCCCCTATGAAATTCTTGACAAGCAAGCTGGGGGCTAGATTATTGTGGAGCCTTCAAGGAATGCCTCTCCCCCCTGAAAATCCATCCTCCTTGAAGTCTCTTTGTGCGGCGCCTTATATAAGTCCCCTCTACTAGTTCTTTTCCCTAAGACCTGCAATTGCCCCTTGTACCTCTGCAAAATGTCCCTTTTTCCCCTTGTCCTCCTTCTGTCAAAGTCCCTCGTTCCCCTCTATTTCCCCCATCAACCTATGAAAGCCACCCCAAAAATCCCTTCTAAAGCTCACTTTCACCCCTCACCTATGCTTAAATCCCCTTCATTCACCTGTCGTTCCCCCTTGTTAGCCTGAAAATGCATTAAAAATGGGCCAAAAATCATAAATTTCATTGAAAATGGGTTAAAAAACCCACTTCCGACCATATGAAAGGCTTCAGCCCTTTTCCTGTTAGCCCCCGCACCTGTGTCCTCCATAAAGCCCAATGCTATGACCACTCGCCAAAGCCAAAAGCGCTTATCTCAAGCCTTATCGGACGCAGCGTCGACCGTTGATCTCAATCGATCGGACATCGGTCTTTAAACCTCCAACACCCATGTCTTCCCCACCTTTTTCATGCCGGGCCATCGCTGTCCGTTTTCTCGCCAGATCGACGGTGCGGAGCCCATCCGCCCCGTGGACCCCGCCGCGCACTTTTCCAAATCCACCAGTTTATTTCGCACCACCTTAGGGCCATGAGCAGTTTTTCTCCATCGCCCAACGATTCCACCCATTGCTCGCCACTTTTCCTCCTGTATGTTGCCAAAACCACCAGCCCCGCCCGTTAAAGTCATCCCTCGCGCGTTATCCTTCGACCACCAATGCCGAGTGAAATCCACGACAGCCGTCAGATCTGGAGCAGCCCATCCAACGGCTATCGCTTGTCGAATGTGCCCGATGTTTAATGAAGTTATGCGGGCGATAATCCTTGCCCAGTGGCCCACCATCTATCGCCCTCGCCGTCGATCTCCACCATAATCGACGGTTCAGATCTGTTTCCTCCACCGTTGACTTTTCCATCATCCCTGTCCCGCCATGTCATCTCCACGTGTGCCCTCCGTACTTTCGACTGTTCCATTGCATATTTTCGTCCAAATTCGTGTTTTTTAAGGTTTTTTCAGCGAAATTCACTCCGCAGACCGTCACCATTCACCATGAGCATGTTCTTCTGCGATTTGCTCCTCCACATCGTCATCCGCTCGACCTTTCACCGCCTCCACATCATCCGCCACCCCATTCATGTTTTCCTTAACTTATTTGTGTGTTTTGCAGGGTTATTAAGGGCTAACGGCTGCCATGATGCACGTCTTTGTTCCAAGGATAGTGAAACCAAGAAATATCATCTTCAGCGGTTGGAATTTATGAAAAATGACCCGGGAAGATGAACACAGGACATGCATTAAAAAGAACAGGGTTTAAACTCTGTAGAAGACCTTCCAGCGCCATTAAAACCCGAGCTAACCTGTCAGAAGAAAAATGGAGCGGCAAGGTATTTCAATACACAGCAAAGGAGATTAGAGCACGTCAATGAAGATCTTAAGCCTTGAATCAGTGGTTAAAGAGGCTAAGCACCAGTTTGAAGACCCCGAGGACCGATCAGAAGGTCCTGAGCACGAGTAAAAGGTAACATCGGGGTTTATCCATCAGCAGAATGTTTTTCTTCACACAGTACAGGGCGCCCATACTTCTTTTATTATGCACTGTGTCCCTGAAGGAATTCCCACCCTAAGAGTAGTTCGAGACTATAAGAACATTTATGTAGCAGACTTCTCAGCAGTCCATTTTCTCTTTGTTTATTCACCGCCAGTACAGCAGAATGCCACAGCCGAAATATGTCAAAGTCATACCCAGAGAAGATCACTCCTGTATAAAGTGGCGACAGAGATTAAATACACAACAGTCAAACAGAATGGGCTTCGGCCCTGCATTCATTTCTGTGTTTAATTCAAATTTAATGTTCACCTACCACCTCAGTCGACCTTCTGTTTATCATCTGCTATAAAGCACAAAAGGAAAGTATTGTAAAGGTTGTTGATTGGATATCAGTAGATTCCAAGCATTTTCCTCTTGAGACAAGTTCTCTGTGTAATATTGTAAGATAGGCTCAGATTGGATGTATTCAGACTGAATGTTCAAGCTGTGGGCATTGATGTACCTGATTGGTGTTGTTTTTAATATGACAAGCACATTTCTTTGGATACTGATCTAAAGCAGCTGGTGATGTTTTCCTTTCTCTGTATTTGTGATTGACTTGCTTTCATTTCATTACATTTCTTCAGGCTCGCATCAGAATTTTGGCATAAGATTTACCCTTGATATGTACCTTATGTTGCTGCTCTCCCAACCTTTTATGTTTTCTGCTTATATGTGTATCTGAATATTAATTTCAATTGATTTAACCAGTGTAGTGGATGTCATTGCCTTCTCTCTGATGTATGAATTAATGAGATCCATGTTTAGGTGTTCTTGTTAGGATTTATTCAGATGAGTTGAGAACACTGGGAGGTCTAGAACCTTGCCTCTGCCTCACTAGGATCTTTCCATCTCATTAAACCTTTCTAAGATCCCTGTTGTCAAACTTGTCCTTGTTTTCCTTGGAGTTGCTAAAGCAGACCTGGAGTTAAATGACCTCTGGTCCGATCTATAAGCAGCCCCTTTTTCCTTCTTTGAGAGCTGCCTTTGAGTATGCCCAAGCAGGTCTGGAGTTAAACGACCTCTGACCTAATCTATAGGTAGAAATTTGGTTGTCTTTCCTTCTTTCAATTTCAGTCCTTAATGTTCCATTCCATCAACCATCCTTTAAGATCCAAATGCTCTAGATGACTAGCCCAACTGAAAGCTTGCACATTGAACACAAGTAAGCCCTTTCTTGAATCCATTTCCCAATGGCCCTGATGTTCCCTGAGTTATCTATCTTTGTCTAGTTTCCTCCTTGGTCACCCTTGTCTCATATTGGACCCTTCTTTCCTGATTCCCAGCAACCAAACATAAACAATCAAACAAACAAACCCTGTGCCTATAACTAGCCTAAAATCATAACTTAGAGCCTCAAAGACATACACTTTGGCTCATATAGAGAGATCCCTCTCGAGACCTAGGAGGGCTAGATCCTAAGGTCTGAAAGTGGTTCTATGTTGTCTCATCTTTTGGTCTTGTCAACCTGGCCAAAACATGGGAACCCCAACATATACTACAATACATAGAGTATTACAAGTTAATGTGACAATTAAACCCTGAACAAGAAAAATTAGTCGCTGATGTGGTAGCAAGAAAACTCTACAGGCCAGATGAGCCAATTCATTTGTTTTTGACAGGAGGTGCAGGAAGAGGAAAAACATTTACAAAACTATAAATACTCTAATCCTTAGTACACATACATAATGGAAAATTTTCTTATAATCCATCACAACTAAAAGGAATAATCATTGCGCATACAGGAAAAGCTGCATTCAATGCAGGCGGTGTCACATTTCATTCTGCATTCTATTTACGCTTTAATAACAGTGATTGTTCTTCACTAAACAATGAGAAGTTAGATACATTATCGAAGCACTTCGAAGAACTTCATGTAGTTCTTATAGATGAGGAATAACTTGTTGGTGCAATAACGCTTTATCAAAATTATAAGCAACTACGTCAAGTCTTGCATACACCCACTTCATACTTTTCTAATGTCGACATGATATTTTATGGTGATTTGTACCAAGTAAGCCCTATGATATAGTTATATATTATTAAAACAAAGTAATATTTATAATTATTAATAGTAATATTATAATTATATATTAATATATTAACATAATTAATATATTCTTATAGATTAATATTAATAGTAATGATATTTATTCTTATAGATTAATATATTAATATTAATTTATTTATATTTTTATTTTTATAATAGAAATATGGTATGTTGAGTCTGTAATATTTTGATATCTTAAATCTCACTCTTGTACATGTCCTCAAAGTTTTTCTTATCGAAGTTTTGCTTTTCAATGAAAATGAAACCTTTATAATATTTTGATATCCTAAATCTCACTTTTGTACATGTCCTCAAAGTTTTTATGTCCAATGAAAAAGAAATTTTGTAATATTTTGATATCTTAAATGAAAAAAAGTCTTCTTCCAATGAAAAATAAGACTTCTATTAAGTCTTCTATGAAAAAGAAAGTTTGTAATATTTTGATATCTTAAATCTCACTTTTGTACATGTCCTTAAAGTTTTGTCTTCCAATGAAAAAGAAGACTGAAGACTTCTATTAAGTCTTAAACTTGTGACATGGAGCTTTTGAAAATTTCTCTAATAATACTATAGATCACTTATCCCAAACATATTAATAGAAAAAAAATGCCTCAGTAAAAGATAAAGTCTGCTTCATCAAAAAAATGCCTATTATTCCTACTCTGCCATGCCGGCATGTCAACAACAAAACTATATGGCATATATAGTGATAACGCGAAAAATAGAGAAATTACAATTAATTATAATTATATTTTTATTATAATTATGAATATTTAAATATATCCAAGTAAACAGAGATTTTGTTGCTCGACTACCTCTGGAACTCGAATTTCTAGACAGAATATTTGGGGTGATCCACTTGACTCCAAGTAAACAGAGATTGAGTTTCTTGGCTGCCTCTGAGAGTTAAGGAGGGTGGACAGCCCCCTTGAATCTCTCCAATATTTCTCAAAAAATTTCTGATATTGTGCTCATTTATTCTTCAATATTGATATTCCAGTGGCAAGGAGTGAGTCCCTAAATTATCTCCTTCTCCAAATTTGCATAATCTACCATATATTCTCACAATATTCTACAAAAATAACCAATATTAGGCAAAAATATGCAATTACCTTTAAACCTTCCTAAGAAAATATTAAAGCATAAGAAAACACTATTAAGTGTAGAAGGAAAGATTTAATATATATTTTCATGTGCATAAGGAAGGTAGATGAGTTTAAGAAAGGTTATATGGGCCTTAATTTATGTCTAATTTAGAAGCCCATCAACGAAATAAAATTCAAACATGAATGAATCAGGATCTTCATAAGACATTCCATAGAAATTTGGTAAAACAGAAGGTGCAATATTCTTCATTTTTAACTCTTCTCCAAGAATTGCTCTAGTATCTAGAATTGGAAATCCAGAAGTAGCTTCTTGATCATTGTCAATTTCTACATCTTGTCTTCTCTTATTGTCATGTTCTCTTTTGGCATCTTATTCTCTTTTTCTTTCTGCTTCTCTTCTCATTTCTTCCTATCTTTTTCTTTTTCATTCTCTTTATTTCCTTTCATATTGTAAACTTTGTTCTGGAGCTATTGGGATATTAGATCCTTGCAGTCCTTCCTCTGTCATTTATTTCTCATTTTTTAAAAATGTCTTGGTAAGAAGCTGAGTTTCTATTTCTTCAACTTTCTCTATTTGTTCAAGCATTGGCTAATCTAATTGTTCAAGAAATGGTTTTCTTGTATCTCTTTGTTTTCCTATGGAAGATGTTTCTATTTGTGTTTTTTTTCTTTTTACTTCATAAGATAATTTTTTTTTCTTTAGACAAGAGTTAGCCTTTGTCATCAACGTTGTTTTTCCTCCAATTCTTCTAACGTTGGTTTTCCAGCAACTGGTGTAGTTAATGCAAATGGAACTGCTCCCACGGATGGTTGAGTGGTTGGGGGGTTTTGTTTAGCAAATCAACCTTTTTCATCTCTTTTCCGGGTCATAAATTACCATAATGAAAATAATTGCTACATTTTTTTCCTTTTTGATGTTTTTTTTTTTTTTTAACAAGCTTCCTTTTTAACTTTATCTAAGTGTGCTTCCCCGGCAACAGCGCCAAAAATGTAAGTATAATTTATGGGACTAAATTAGAACATATATTTAAATATCAATCTAGATCAGTAGACTTAGAAACATGCAAAAATATATGGACCTTAGATATAATTAACTTAGGAATCCATTGTTTAGATACTTAAAATTTGAATGCATGCTAGAATATTAAAAATAACAAGACAACTATTCCAAAAAGAAAGTAAAGAAAACATCCAAATTTACTCTATGAAATCATACAAATGATTGTTCAATGAGATTAGCTTATTTTAGAAGACAGAGAAGAGACACTTCTCTAAGAGTCGTAGTTGTCCTTCCACATTCCTTCTATAATAAGATTTCCAAACATATAAGAACGCATGATAAAATGTAACTATGAGAATATAAATCTAGTCCAGGAAAGCATATAATAAAGTGAATCTTGATTCAGTCCAGTCCTAGCTCATGGAGAAGAGGCTCTTTTCTAAGAGTAATGGTTGTCCTTCCACATCCAAGCTAGTTACTGTAAGATAAATCTTCAATCAGGAAAACATGGCCATAATATGAATTCAAACTTCAAATATCTACAGGTATTTACAACAAAGAAATAATATGAACATAAAAAATTAAAACTAGCATATTCACAACTACGAACATTACTCCACAAAAAACTGTACTTAGCTTAGTATGGGGGCCCTCCACCTTTTCTTGGTACACCGCTAAAAAAATCAGCTACAATAATCCCTTCAAATCATACATTATGCACAAGAAAATGATAAAGCAAGTCTATGTCTTCAATTATCTTTAGAAAGTAATAGTCTCAAAGTCTCTAGGTTCTTTCTAACTATGAATGCCTTGCTTAAATAGGCTAAAATTATAACAATACAAGCTAAAAAGTCTGTAACAGCTAACAATAATCCTAATCCACCTCATAAGGTCAAAATTATTTTTTTTTTACACAAATAAGGATGAATCTCATAAAATCATAAAACTGCCCCTATTTCAGGGGATTTCGTAAATGACTGATCAGGTTTGACTACCGTTGACCGACCCTATTCTAGTTGATTTGATGCAAAAAAATAGGTGTTCATCCATCCTTGGTTCCTATTGTTTTCATATATGTATTTGGTTTGGGCCCAGGTGTCTTGCAACCATGACTTCAAACAAGTCATTGCAAGCTTTTCTAGTTCTGTCAAAATTTAATTTTAATGCTCAATTTTGACTAAAACACTAAAATAATTACAAGACATAGTTTAAATACCTTGATGTGCATGAAAGAGGAAAAATGAGGTGAATATGATGATAAATTAGTGAGAAAACATGGTAAAAAATGAAATGTATAGGTTGAAAGAAGCCAAAATTGGAGGCCAACAGTGTGATGGAGGTTTACACATTTAAGGGGAGAATTATTGCTTCCTAATAGAGTTGCAGATGGTTGGAATTATGTTCCTATACAATGCATATTTTTGACATTGATTCGATGTAGGGAAGAGTTTTTGTTATTGTTTCCATATAGTGGAAAGATAATATGTTTTGCATGATATAGTTGATATTTATGTCATGTGTTGTTTAGATGATATGGAAAATAAGATGATGCGTTGGAGATAGTTCATCTAGACTGTGCACTTCATTACTCATAGTTTATATTTTAGATATATTTTTTGATGCTCATGATGTTTTGATATGATGGATGTTGTTGCTTGGTTTTTTATCTCATGGAGAGAGAGAGTGTATTGAAGACATGAAGAAATTTACTTGTTGATGCTACTATATGGATGAGCCTCATGGATAATTTTTGATGTCAGGATGTATTTTTTGTTGTTTTATGACATATTCCTATGTTGTTTCTATCATTTGATTTTCTTGTTGATGCACATGTGAAGTATGGTGGTGGTTCCTATTGGTTGTCATGATTTTGTTGCAGAGTGTTCATTGATGGGATGGTGATGACCAAGGTGTTGAGAGGCCATGCACTAGCACATGTTTTGGTTAGTTAGCCTATTTATTGCTGCTACACATGGAGATTATATTGTTCCTCATGGAGGGAAGGTATCTGGATGCATATTCCATGGATTATATTATCATTGTTGTTTCCATATGGAGCATATTTATTGCTCATTGTAGCCATGTACTCATGATATTTAATATCTATGGCATGTATTTATGATATCACCATTGCGTGCAAATGTAAAAGCCATGTATTATCATTTTTTCATCTTTTGGGCACATTTCTCATCGAGATACCCATGGTGTATAGCATGTCTTGTTATTTATTATGTATGGGTCAATGGAATTCTAGGTCATGTATTAACTTTTATATAATCATTGATATAGCCCCACTTCATTGAATGCATGTTGTAAACTTGGGTCCATAGAATCATGGTTGGTGGTAGGTGTAAAAGAGTCATATGTTAGTCTTATGTACTTGTCAAAATTATGCATTTTCTACATGAAGAATTATGACTTATTGTAATGCATTGTATATCATGTCCAAATTTAGTTGGAGTCATGGTTATTGAGTAGTCTCTTGAACTCGGAAAGGAAGATTATTGCATCGGTTAGATGTATTGCAGCAAGAAGAGGGTATCATTGCAACTCCGTTACATGATTAGGGGGAGCATGTTCAGTTCAGATATGGCATGTCATAGGAAGAAATATGATTGGAAGCTGAACTTCTTGGTCTACATCAACCTTGCTCATGATGATGTTGTGTATGATAGGGGGAGTCCTTCTCTCATCCAACACATTATTGGAATTGTACTCCATTATTTGTATGGACCTTTGCCATTGATTTCAAAGCGGGGGAGATTTTAGATTGTTGAATTAGCCTCACATGTTGTATTGAGGTTGACATCAATGACAAAGGGGGAGTTTGTTGGCTTTGTAGTATTGGAATTAATGTCAACATGGTCATGATGTTGTTTTTCATATGAATGCGTGATGAGTTCTTGGTGATGGATTATTGGATTAATGGTCTTGTTAGTTTGCATTGATGTCAACATACCTATAACTAGACCTAGTGGAGGTGATTTGGATATGGATTCCACATGTGGTGTTGGTTTTAGGTTGGCATGTTATGTTGATTAAAGATTTTTTTGTTGCAAGTGGTTGGAGTGTTGCTATAGGTGTTGCATATGTCTCTACATGTCTTGGAGACATTAGATATGTTTCTACATATGTTGAGTCGTCGATGCTTGTGTTGGAGGTTCCTATATAATTTTTGGAGGTAGTTGGACGACTTGATGTTGTTGCTGGAAAATTTAGAGATGTTTCTACAGGATTTTGAGATGCTTCTAGAGGATTTGGAGATGTTGCTACGGGTGTTGGAGATGTTTTGGTTGTTTCTTGAGGATCTAGAGGTGTTGGTCTTGGTGTTGATATTGGAAGAATAGGTCTTTCATTTCATTGACTTATTCTTGTTCTATGTTATCACTTGCATACTTGTCATAGAGGTTTGGAAGAGTGATCAAATGCTAAAGGAGGTTTTCTATTAGGTGGTAGAGGTTATGGGCTAAAGGATTGATGCTTTACCTTATCTTTTTCCCAATTCACATTGAGGATGGGTCATCAGAGTGAATAAAAATCTCTAGTCACTAGCAGACAGGCCCAGGTGAGTGATTGCAAGTTCCAGTCGCAAGGACATAATGTTGTGGGAGTGACCGATGTTTTTAACGAGATTTTCTCCACATTCATTGCGTTGCTCAAATAATTTTTATGTTGTGGTGACATTATTGATCAAAAAATTTCGATTTATGGTTGGAAAAGTTCGTGGGACCTCTAGAAGTTGATTAAAGTTAAAAATATCAAAAAGGAAAGTGAACTTAGTGGTTGATTGAGTCAATGAGCTAAATCCGTATGAAATCAAACATATGAACAGAGTTTTGAAGCCTAGTATTTCTTTGCAATTATTAAGTTGAGAACTTGCATTCATATTTATATTGTAGATAGCTCAATGATAGTTTGGTTGGATGAGTTGTGTGTGTTAGTAGAGAGTGATCTTGGTGAAGAGCCTGCAAGTTGTGTGAGTTGTCTATGCAAATTTTATGAATTGTAGTAGTAGAAAACTGGAGTTTATTTCAGCCATTATATTATGTAGTGAGTGAGTTATTGATGTGTGGATGAGAGGAGAGTTTGAGGATATTCTTTTGCAGCTGGTGTGGATATTTTGCGTGGAGGTTTTGATTGCAGCTAGTGCTACAAATTTGTTATTAGATTGTTCTTTGATGATATTTTGTTGTAGTTCTCATGTTGAGAATATTATGATTCTAGTCTAAAAATATATGAAACGTGGTTCACATGGAGGAAGTGAAGGTGTGGAGGCTTCAGAGAATACAATGACTTAGCGGATTCAATAGAAGGAAGAGATTTCTCTATCCAATGGTGGTTGGAAATTTCAGCAGAAATTGGGTGAGGTGCGTTGGTGATGATAGTTACAAGTAAATCAAAGTCTGTATAGTCGATTGTTAGTTCATGAGTAACTGGGCGAGGATCATTGATCGTGGTGGCCTTCAATGGATGGTATTCCATAAATCCATGAGAGAAACAATTTCTTGTCTCATAGGTGCCAGCATATTGTGAAATAAGTTGAGTCTTTCAGCTCATGGGAGTGAGTTGATACATGTAAAATTTTTTCATCAAATTAATAAAAGAATTCAACAGTGCAGTAGCAGCAGGCTGGATTTTTTCCCGGGAAAGGGTTTGCAAGTAGACATACTTGTGTCCATTGTATTATTTTTTTTATGGTTCCATGTTTATTTTTGAAGCTCTGATCTATGGTTGTGTGTTTCAGTTTGTGCATGGATAAAAATATTAATATTTGAAGAAAACTTTTATATGTGCTCTCACTACTGCTTCACTCACACCCCTTCCCCCCCCCCGCCCAAAACCTCTTAGTAGTGATCTAGTTTCGAACACTAATTCTATATGCTATCATAGAATAATAAAATATTGAATCAGTTTTATTAAGCGTTGTTTTTAAACTATTGTTTACTCAATAAGGACATGAAATGGATAACAATGACCTTTTGACATGACAAAAATATTTAATGTAACAAAATGATACACAATTTTTAAATTTTATGAACACTAACTACAAGAAGGAGAAATATTTTTTAGTTTTCCCAAGTACATGCAATCCCAAATTCAATAAATATTTTATAACCAAAATACTACCTTACTTGCTTCTTTTCAAAGAAAAAATTCTCCTCCTAATATATGTAAGAATTTATCAACTTTCTATTTTCTTTTTTAAGAAAGAAACAAACACAGAACATGCAGTAAACTTGACCAAATACAAAAATCAATTTAAAGCATGCACAATTTTTTTGTCTTTAAAAAAAAAACTATTTTGTAAAAAGGAGAAAAAATATTTTTAACATAGCAATACAAAAATAAACCTTTGAACTAGGAATTACAAAATTTCAAAATGTGAGACAGTAAAATATGAATATTCAGATCTATAAAGCTTTCAACCTTTCAATCAAGAGATCAAAATAACTAGGTCAAAGTAAAATGTGAATATTTCACACAAACTAAAAAATGTGAAAAGCACACAAAGAGACACCTAATCTGAAAATTTAAAACTGTATACTAACAACAAACAAACTCACAAGCTTTATCACAAAAAGATGCAGGACCAATTCAGGAAAAAACCTTGAAAATTATTGTTTTTTATCTAATAGTGTCATAGGTTGTAAGCATATTATAGTGTGATAGTTACACAATGTCACGGGTATAAAATTTCCTAGGTGCGATAGTGTTTCTCTGGTTCTTAAGATAAAATGTGACAATAAGGAAAAATTAAGAAAAAATCAAAATATTTTCAAGATTTAAAAGGATCCTAGGTTTGGGAGTCAGATCTGGTTAGTAAGAGACTCAGAAAGCATGGAAAATTAAGAAAACAAGATTTAAACAACTAGAATGAATTTGAAGAAAAGATCATTCCCCAGTGGTGTTGTCAATTTTGTTGATGGATAAATCCCCCTTGCGGACAAGGGAAATATCCCTAGATCTGGAATTGAGATCTAGGTCAAAACAGATAGTGGCAATAAAATTTCCTTAGCTTTATCAAACATCATATCAACAATGAACATAGATGTATGATATATCCATACTTTTTCTTAATGTTTGTGCTCATTGGTTGTTTGTAATTCTCAGACTCATCCTTTATGCTTCTATAAAAAAACCTACAAGTGGAAGAAACAAACAAACCATCAAAGCACCAATGATTCAAATATAATCTAGTGTAACCTATATAAGTGATCAAGGAAGAAAATGATAAAAATTTATGACACTTAAATAATTATTTATGGGAAAGAATATTGTAAATGTATTAAGAATGCAAAAAAGTTACAACATGGCCTTATTGTTATATATCTCTTTCTGATTTTCCTTCATTCCAATACCCTTCTCTCAAACATTGGGTGGTCAAAAGGTGGGAATTTGAGCAGAGTTTTACCAATATTCTTGATATTTTCTGAGTAACCATCTCAATGGGACATGGTTCTATTTTTAGCCTTAGGAGGGGATAGGAGAAAATAAGGAATGGAGGTTTAAATCCAACAAGGTAGGGAGGTAGAGAAATATCCAAAATGATCAAAGAAGATGCCATCCACAAGGATTCCAGAATAAAATATTCTCATATTCTTTTATTTTTACCTTTGTTGAAACAATGTCACAAATTTTGAGCTGGAAAAGTGAGATAGTGTTGCAGGTCAGGAGTTATACATAGTGTGACAACCTAGTAGTGTCTCAGATAATTACAATGCTAGCTACGACACCTTTTAAAATTAGGGTTTTAAAGGTATTTTGATAATATTCCTATCTTCCTAAGTGAGTTTCTCTTCCAAATTCTTTCAGGGATTGATGGAATTTAGGCTTCAAATGACGAAGGATAGGTTTAGGACATCATTAGTCATAAGTGCGATAAAATAAAGTGTAACACCTAGGTGTCAAGAAACATCCTTTTTTATCCTTGAGAAGCCTACATAAAGAGGCCATTCTAGAGAAGAGATAGAGTGATAGAGATAGAGAGAGACATGATAGTGAAATTTCTTAGGGAGAATCTATTTTCATAATTGTGGTGAGTGTAATCATATCTTGTAAACTAAGTAGAAGGGACCAATACAATTATAAATAATATTTTTTATAGCATTAGCTCTTCTCCATAGGAAATGTTTTGCAAACACCATCCATTAGATGACATATTTGGGTACAAGCCTAACTATTTTCATAATTATGGGAGTTCTAGTTAAACTATGAAGTGCTCCCCCATTAATTACTTCACCAAGGAAATTGGAAATCTTGGGTATCTTAAATATTTGGTTCAACCAAATGAAATATCAGTAGGTGTATTTTCTTGGTTAGGCATTTCTACCTTGCCAGATTCCCTTTCTTATGGCTTTTCATGTTCCATATCAAGTCTTCACCTCTTTGTCAAGTTTATAAAATATTATTAAAATTGTTTTGGATCTTTAACACTTTTGCATTTGCATGCCTACATAGGCATCATTAAAATAATTAATTATAGTATAAGTGGAGAAGTAAAGGCTAGAGTGTTAGATAATATACCTAGTTAGATATTTTTTATATTAATTAAAAACCCTAAAAGTCACAACCCTCCATCAATACTCATCTCTTCAACCCTGTAGAAGGAGATACCATTATCAATTGTAATAATTCATCACAAGTACACAAGTGTGTACGAACATGCATGCATGTGTGGTTGTATGTGCAAGCATGTGTGTGTGCATCCCTAATGATGGGTATTCTAGACCATATGTTTTATTATTTTTGATAATTATGTATGTTTTTTATGATGATTTTAACTTAACAAATAAGCAATAAGAATAAGAACATAATACAGGGAAATAAAAACATAATAAAAACTGAAATGAATAATGAAATATCACAAGTCAAGAATAAATTATTGAAACAAATCTCAAATTTTGGCCTAGATAATTATGAGCTTCCTTTAAGCCCAAGGTAACTCAATTAGGCATTGTTGTTATGAAATATTGTGTAAACCATGAAATTCAAAATTCAAATCCCGATAAATCAAACCAATAAAAAAAAATATGACATTCCTCTCTAAATTGTCCCTCCTCTTCTCTTTCTACAACTAAAAAAAAAAAGTATCATTCTTGCAACTTTTATTAGGATCTCCAATGTTGCTTTGAATCACCCATAAAGCATTATGGTGTGTAATTTATTCAACAATAAGGTATGTTCTGAAAAACTTGTATATCATTCTTGACTGCAATGGCTATAACAACGTACCTTTAAGGGACACAACTTTGAAATTCACAATGTGAAGAACAAATAAATTTACATATTATAATGAATTTTTATTTCATATGTTGATATTAAATTAAAAAAACCTTTCACTCTCGAAGGTTTATGTTTAGAATGGGAAAATGCGGGATATAATGATATCCATTGAAAATTATAATATCAGTAAACAACCTTATTTTTGCGTCAACCACCATCCACATTATTAAAGTACCTTAGACATCACAAGATTCTTGATCTTTATTAAAGGAAATAAGGAAATAACTAGCGCAATCACATTTACTAATGTGGTTGATATATGCCGATAGGCCGACCCACCACATGTATTTCACCAAAATAAATATTATATATTTATTAATATAATTACCAATATATTTTACATATTTACTTATAATATATTAATAATATTAATTATATGCATGCTATATATATATAAATATAATATATTAGAATATATAGTATTATATAATTCAATAGTAAAATATATAATATAAATATATTATTAAACTATTTCAATATATTAATAGTTGTAACTCAAACTATAATATAATTCAAAAATAGCATAATAATAATATTTTATTAATATTTATAATAAGTATATATCTCTTACCAATATCCCAAGGGATTATTAATATTTTAAACAAAATGAACTAATAAATCCAAGGGTTTAATATTATAAACCCAAGTATTTAGTGAAGCAAAAGATAAATATTAATATTATAAACCAAGAAATAAAAAAACTCTAAGAATAAATAATTTAAATATTAAAATATTATAAATATTATATATTAATATTAATAAAACCTAAGAAATTAATAAACCTTAACTATTAATATTTTAAACTCAAGAGATTGATAAACCCAAGAGATTATTAATAATACAAACCAAAAGAAGTAATAAACCCAAGGTTTAAATACTATAAACCAAAGGAATTGGTGAACCCAAGAGATAAATATTAAAAACATAAGGGATCAATATTAAAAACTAATAAACCCAAAAGTTTATTATAAATATTATAATATTAATATTAATATTAATATCATTTATAATATTACAAATATTATATATAAATATATAAATATTATAAATTTGTTAATCTATATTATTTTTAATATTGATCCCTTGGCCTTATTGATCCTTTAGGTTTTTAATATTTATCCCTTGTGTTCACAAATTCCTTTGGTTTATAATATTAAACCCTTGAGTTTATTAGTTCTTTTAGTTTATAATGTTAATCACCCCTTGGGTTTATTAATCTCTTGAGTTTAAAATATTAATTCTTAGGGTTTATTAATCTCTATTATTTTTAATATTAATCCCTTATCCTTATTGATCCCTTAGATTTATAATATTTATCCCTTTGGTTTGTTGATTCCTTTGGTTTATAATATTAAACCCTTGGGTTTATTAGTTCTTTTGGTTTATTAATATCTTAAGTTTAAAATATTGATTCTTATGGTTTATTAATTTATTAGGTTTTTTAGTTTAAAATATCAATTCTTAGGGTTTATTAATCTCTTGTGTTTTTAATATTGATCCCTCATGTTCTTAATATTTATCCCTTGGGTTCACCAATTTCTTTGGTTTATAATATTTAAACCTTGAGTTTATTACTTCTTTTGGTTTGTTTTACTAATAATCTATTGGGTTTATTAATCTCTTGAGTTAAAAATATTAATTGTTAGGGTTTATTAATTGCTTAGGTTTTTGGGTTTTAAATATTATTTCATATGCTTTATTAATCTCTTGAGTTTAATATATTAATTCTTAGGGTTGATTACTTTCTTAGGCTTTTGGGTTTTAAATATTATTTCTTAGGGTTTTTTAATCTCTTCAGATTAAATAAACCCAAGGGGTGATTAACATTATAAATCAAAAGAACTAATAAACCCAACATGTTATTAATATTATAAAACAAAAGAATATAATATATTAGAATATGTAATATTATATTATTCAATAGTAAAATATATAATAAAAATATATTCTTAAATTATTTCAATATATTAATAGTTTTAACTCAAACTATAATATAATTCAAAAATAACATAATAATAATAATTTATTAATATTTATGATAAGTGTATATCTCTTACCAATATCCCAAGGGATTATTAATCTTTTAAACAAAAAGAACTAATAAAACCAAGGGTTTAATATTATAAACCCAAGTAATTGGTGAAGCAAAGGATAAATATTAATATTATAAACCAAGAAATAAAAAACCCTAAGAATAAATAATTTAATCTGAAGAGATTAAAAAACCCTAAGACATAATATTTAAAACCCAAAAGCTTAAAAAAATAATAAACCTTAATAATTAATATATTAAACTTAAGAGATTAATAAAGCATATGAAATAATATTTAAAACACAAAAACCTAAGAAATTAATAAACCCTAACAATTAATATTTTAAACTCAAGAGATTAATAAACCCAAGAGATAATAATACAAACCAAAAGAAGTAATAAACCCAAAGTTTAAATATTATAAACCAAAGAAATTGGTGAACTCAAGAGATAAATATTAAAAACATAAGGATCAATAAGGCAAAGGAATCAATATTGAAAACTAATAAACCCAAGGGTTTATTATAAATATTATAATATTAATATTAATATTAATATTTTTTATAATATTATAATAATTTAAATATTATAAATATATAAATATGTTAATTTCTATTGTTTTTAATATTGATCTCTTGGCCTTATTGATCCTTTAGGTTTTTAATATTTATCCCTTGGGTTCAAGGATTTCTTTGATTTATAACATTAAACCCTTGGGTTTATTAGTTCTTTTGGTTTATAATGTTAATCACCATTTGGGTTTATTAATCTCTTCAGTTTAAAATATTAATTATTAGGGTTTATTAATCTCTATTGTTTTTAATATTGATCCCTTGTCTTTATTGATCCCTTAGGTTTATAATATCTATCCCTTGGGTTTGTTGATTCCTTTGGTTTATAATATTAAACCCTTGGGTTATTAGTTCTTTTGACTTATAATGTTAATAATAGAATTGGTTTATTAATATATTAAGTTTAAAATATTAATTCTTATGGTTTATTAATTTATTAGGTTTTTTAGTTTAAAATATCAATTATTAGGGTTTATTAATCTCTTGTGTTTTTAATATTGATCCCTTATGTTTTTAATATTTATCCCTTGGGTTCACCAATTTCTTTGGTTTATAATATTTAAACCTTGGGTTTATTACTTCTTTTGGTTTGTTTTATTAATAATCTATTGGGTTTATTAATCTCTTGAATTTAAAATATTAATTGTTAGGGTTTATTAATTCCTTAGGTTTTTGGGTTTTAAATATTATTTGATATCATTTATTAATCTCTTGATCTTAATATATTAATTCTTAGGGTTTATTAATTTCTTAGGCTTTTGGGTTTTAAATATTATTTCTTAGGGTTTTTAATCTCTTCAGATTAAATAAACCCAAGGGGTGATGAACATTATAAACCAAAAGAACTAATAAACTCAAGGAGTTATTAATGTTATAAAGCAAAAGAATATAATATACTAGCAATTGCACCACATGTTGCAAAAGAAACGCCATAAGGAAATAGCATAGGAAAGAGTAGCCTAGAAGAAATAAGATATTGTAGAGAAGGAGCCATTGTGGAGGAATGAAAATCAAAATTTTCTTCCATGGAAGCAAGTAATGAAATCTTAATGCAATACTACTTCCTTGAGCCTTACAAATCATGAAGCCTATGTTGAAGTTAAGTTAAATACCTTGTCTGATCATGCCACCATATTTAATCTTGATCAATTCCTATTGAGTCACCTATGTATTATTCCCTTCATGATCTTTGAAAATATTCAAAATATCACATTTTTCTTTACCACTGACGTCCCTCGTGTCCTCCATGTTCTTGTTTTTTCAGTATAGCTGATATGAAGTTGGTTTTTTTTGTTCCATGTTCTTGTTTTTTCAGTATAGCTGATACAAAATTGGTTTTTTATTTTTCTTTTCGTAGACAGTAAAAAATGTATGGAGAGGTGGCTTTCATCACTTCAAGAGCAGTAAAAATAAGGCGATCGAGAAAATCGCTCCAACAGCGAGAGAGATTTGGTAGCATTTATGGAGTTGGCGAACATGTCTTGTTATGTAGTGTTGGCTACTCGGCATAGCTTTCTTGATCTTATGTAGAGGAGATGAATTTTTATTTATCTTATATTACATTAACCATGAAATTGCCAACATTCATGGCACACTTTCCATCACATTTGTAGAGAAAATTATAACAGAGTATCACACTTTTCTTATCAGAGCTAAATGCTCCTATATGCAAAAACGATGAATTTCATCACTTAAGAGTAGTAAAAACAAGTTTATTGAGAAAACAACTCCAACACATTTGTAGATAAACTTACAACATAGTGTCATACTTTTCTTATCAGAGATAAATGCTCCTATATGCAAAAACGATGGATTTCATCACTTAAGAGCAGCAAAAACAAGTTTATTGAGAAAACAAATCCAACACATTCCTAGAGAAAATTATAACACAGTATCACACTTTTCTTATCAGATCTAAATGCCCCTATATGCAACAATGATGGCTTTCATCAGTTCAAGAGCATTAAAAACAAGTTTATTGAGAAAACAACTCTAGCACTGAGAGAGATTTGGAAGCAACTATTGAATTGGTGAACTTGTCTTTCTCTATGGTGTTGGATATTGGGCATAGCTTTCTCAATCTTGTATACAAAACTGTAAATTTACATGTATCTTATACTACATTAACCATGAAATTTTCAAGATTTAGGGCACATTTTCCATCACATTTTTAGGGAAAATTACAATGGAGTATCACATTTTTCTTATCATATCTAAATGTTACTATATGCAACAACTACCTTGTGCCTCATAGTTTAAATTTGTACAAGGAGGAGGAGAGGAGGAGTGTCAACGTGCAAGCTATAATATGAAGAAAAAGAAGAATCTTCTTTGGGACTTGAGATAGAGTCATTCTGAGCACATCTACAGTAAATCTTAATAGAACAAAACTCACCATACTTTTATTTTTTAAATAAATATCTTAAAAATTAGAATATTAATTTAATACATTTTACTCAATTACACATTTAACAATATTCATTTAAAAAATAAAATACAAATTACTATTTTAAATAAAAATAGTTCAACACATTTAACAATATTCATTTAAAAACTACAAATACAAATTACTATTTTAAATAAAAATAGTACAAAGAATCACATTAATTACCATGGCCCTCATGTAACTTTCTCTTATCACTTTTTAAATACCTGATGTTTGTAACTTATTCTTAATCAAATCATGTCAATTTTGTAAAACTATAATCTACAAGTCTCACTTTTTATAGCTTTGGTGGAAGGGTAGAGTATCTGAATTCCCTTACCCTTTAAGAAGCATCCTGAATTATTGTACCTCCCACCTCGACATCCAATCTAGATATCTTATGTTATTCTAAATTGATCAAGAGTAGAGAATTTTTAGGGTGGTGTTCTATGTGGACTAAAATTCCAATGATTTCCATCATTGTGTATGGGGTT
Source organism: Pinus albicaulis (assembly GCA_034641835.2). NCBI lineage: Eukaryota > Viridiplantae > Streptophyta > Pinopsida > Pinales > Pinaceae > Pinus > Pinus albicaulis. Next base: position 251,856,736 of record CM076581.1, read on the forward strand.
CATTGCAACCTTGGATATATTCTGTGATTTGTTGTGATTTTTTTCTTGTGGCTACAACTTATTTTTGGTTGTCACCTAGTTATCATGATTCAAAAATTCATTATCATCTCAGATCCTTATAGCATTAGGTATATTATGTGAGCTAATGTGAATGTTTTGTTTGTCACATTGATTCAAAAATGAGTTACTATACCACAATATTGACTTTCTCGTTGTATTTTTTGTTTATGAACCCTTTAAAAAAACACAAGAACATTTGATTTTATACCGTGGTTTCAAAAATTAGAGAGTATATTCAGCGGTTATTGTTAGAAATTGTTGTATAAGATGGAAAATTTGGATGGTTTGTAGACAATATGGATGTCATAAGAGATATCTATTTTGAATTTTTTAGTGTCTCTGGCCACCATGCTTCTAATAGGATCCATTTCAACTAATAATGTCAATAAATCACCGTGTGAATGATAACTTGTGACATGTCTAGCCATTTTCTTTTATGTGGATCAAGCTATAAACTAATAATTTATGAATCCATAGCGATTTTCTTTGATTGTGGATCAAGTTATAAACTAGAATACACTCTCTCTTCACAAGATTATTGTACCACCCACCTCGACATCCAATCTAGACATCTATGTTATTCTAAATTTATCAAGAGTATATAATTGTTAGGGCGGTGTTCTATGTGCACTAAAATTACGATGAGGTCCATCGCTATGTATGGGGTTCATAGCAACCTTGGATATATTTTGTGAGTTGCTGTGATTTTTTGCTTGTGGCTACAACTTAGTTTTGGTTGTCACCTAGTATCATGATTCAAAACTTTGTTATCATATCAGATCCTTATAGAATTAGATATATTCTATGAGCTAATGTGATGTTTTTTTTGTCACAGCGATTCAAAAATCTGTTATTATGCCACAATATTGACTTTTTCGTTGTCTGTTTTGTTTATGAACCCTTTAAAAAAACCACATAAACATTTTATTTTACACTGTGATCTCCCCAACATGGGTGGGGTTTCAAAAATTGGAGAGTAAATTGAGCGGTTATTGTTAGAAGTTGTTGTATAAGATGGAAAATTTGGATGGTTTGTAGACAATATGGATGTCATAAGAGATATCTATTTGAATTTTTTAGTGTCGCTGGCCACGATGCATCTAATAGGATCCATTTCAACTGAGAACGTCAATAAATCATTGTGCGAATGATAACTTGTGACATCTCTAGCCATTTTATTTGATTGTGGATCAAGTTATAAACTATCAACTTGTGAAATCCCTAGCGATTTTCTTTGATTGTGGCTCAGGTTATAAACTAGAATATACTCTCTCTTCAAAATACTCTAACTTACTCTATTATTAATTGCATAGTGTTAATTTTGTAAAACTATAATCTACAGTAAGGACTGAGTGGGTTTTTTCTTTTGTAAGTTTTGTTTGGAATTGAAAAATAAGAAAATTATAAAAGCTAAAATTATGTAGTGAAAAAAATTGTTTAAAATTTCAAATAAAAAGTATATGAAAATTGTTTATGATTATAAAGTAAAAAACATGTAATATTTTTTAGCTACCATGGAAGCAAATAGTGAAATATTAATCCAATACTAAGTCCTTGAGCCTTACAAATCATGAGGCCTATGTTGAATTTAAGTTAACTACCCATTCTGATCATGCCAACATGAATGCCTCACGAATAAAGAAATAGATAGTGATTTTATACCTTCAAAATCAAAGGTTGTTTTGATGCATTTCCTCCATATTTGATCTTGATCAATTCATATTGAGTCACCTATGTATTATTTCCTTCGTGATCTTTGAAAATATTCAAAATATCACATTTTTATTAACCACAGATGACCCTCTTGTCTGCCATGTTCTTGTTTTTTTTGGCTACTCAGCATAACTTTCTTGACCTTGTGTAGAACAAATAAAATTTTATTTATCTTATATTACATTAACCATGAAATTTCCAACATTCGAGGCACACTTTCCATCAAATTTGTAGAGAAAATTATAACAGAGTATCACACTTTTCTTACCAGAGCTAAATGCTCCTATATGCAACACCGATGAATTTCATCACTTAAGTGTAGTAAAAACAAGTTTATTGAGAAAACAACTCCAACACATTTGTAGAGAAAATTATAACACAATATCACACTTTTATTATCAGAGGAAAATGCTCCTATATGCAACAACGATGGATTTCATCACTTAAGAGTAGTAAAAAATATTTTGTATGCTCCTATATGCAACAACGATGGATTTCATCACTTAAGAGTAGTAAAAACCAGTTTATATTTTACACTATGATCTCCCCAGCATGGGTGGGGGTTTCAAAAATTGGAGAGTAAATTGAGAGATTATTATTAGAAATCGTTGTATAAGATGGAAAATTTGGATGGTTTGTAAACAACACGGATTTGAATTTTTTAGTGTCTCTGGCCACCATGCATCTAATAGGATCCATTTCAACTGAGAACATCAATAAATCATTTTGCAAATGATAACGTGTGACATCTCTAGCCATTTTCCTTGATTGTGGATCAAGTTATAAACTAATAACTAACTTTTGAAATCCCTAGTGATTTTCTTTGATTATGGATCAGGTTATAAACTATAATATACTCTCTCTTCAGAAGACTCTACAGTATATATTTGATGGAGGGAAAGGTTATGATAAAAATTGTACAAAAAAACCCCTTAAGGTTGTCTCAACTTACTCTATTGTTAACTACATAGTGTCAATTTTGTAAAACTATAATCTACAGTAAGAACTGAGTGGGTTTTTTTTTTTTGTAAGTTTTATTTGGAATTGAAAAATAAAAAAAATTTATAAAAGATAAAATTATGTAGTGAAAAACTTTTTTTGAAATTTCAAATAAAAAGTTGAGTAAGTTTGACATCATATAACATGAAAATTGTTTATGATTATAAAGTAAAAAACATGTAAGATTTTTTAGCTACAATTAGGTAATTAAAGATATGTATATAGTTTTTTTGAATGGAAGAAATTTGATATTCATTAACAAAAAAAATCTGAACAAGTATGTATGTAGTTACAAATTGTTATGTAGTTAGAAACTATTACAATTAAGTAATTAAAGGTAAATTCAGTGTTATTTAAGAAATCTAAATTATGAACATTCATCATTATATAAATCATGTTCTATGAAATAATTTGGAAATTTAAAAAAAATCACATTTAAAAAAAAAATCATTATTAATTTAATTTTCTATATATTAAAAAATACTACTTGTGAATAATAAAATACTTGTAACATAAATAATATATAAAAAAAAACCATGTATTTTTGGAATAATAAAATAGTTGTAACAAAAATAATATAGAACAAGAAAAACTATGTATATTTGGATGTATGAAAATTTAGATACATTTTATTAAGTAAATTTTTAAAAGAATAATGGTTATAAACATTTAAAAATGGTTTTATTAAATAATTAGTTTAGATCTATAGTATAACAATTCTTTTTTCACACTAAAACAGGTTTGCATATTATGACATATGATCCCTCTTGGCTCTTGGTATATGCATAATTGATCCAAGCCAGCTTAATTTCCCTCTTTAAATAAACTACATTCCACATGAATACCATGGGTCAATACCATGAGCTGTTTTTATGGTTTATTATTATTCTATTTTTTTATTTTTATTTTTTGTATTTTGACCTAGTTAAAATGTTCTTTTTACTCTAAAAGAGGTCTGCATATCATGCATATGATCCCTCTCAGTTCTTGGTAGATCTAGAGTTAAGATTGATCTGGGCCATCTTAATTTTTAATAAACTACATTAGACATGAATACCATGGGTCAATACCATGGGTTGTTTTTATAGTTTATTATTATTTTTATTTTTTATTGTATTTTGACCTAGTTAAAATATTCATTACATTATGTCAATCTTTTTATTTAATTTACTTTTATTTTTATTTTTGTGTAATCTGACATAGTCAAAATGTTAAATTGAGGTCGAAACCTAACAAATTTTTAATAACAATATTTTAACTTAAAAGTCACCAAAACTTAAATTCAATATAACTTATTAAATAGAAAAAAAACTAAAACTATAAAAAACTATATACTTGTGGATCTAATGGCCTATAACATTTCAATCATCTAACATTTGATCCAATAATTTATTAATTTTAAATTATTTAGTGTTTATTGGTTAATTCAGGTTAAATATGAAATTTTAAATAAAAATTCATACATAGTAAATTAGATTACATGAATCTGAAACAAAATCCAATTTAACCCCCATTATTCTTCAAAATGATAGAAATCAATAAAATTTACAAAATGAACATGAAACCAAATTCAATTTAACCCATAAGCCATAAAGTTTATTATGTTATAGTGTAATAGTTATTGGTTATCCACATAAAATTATGTCTATATTAAATTTTATTTATACATTTATTTTCAAATAACGTATCATTTCAGATATATACATGTTAGGAGATGTGTTATGATTTTTAATATCAATTTATACCTTATATTTATTATATTAACCTATTTAATGTGTCTTAATTAATTCAGGCGGAATATAGAATTTTAAATATTTCATTTAATTAAATTTTATTAATTTAATACATTTTAAATTTTAATTATTTATATTAAATAATTTATTATTTTAACTTATTTAATATTTAGTGGTTAATTCGAATTGAATATGAAATTTTAAATAACAATTTATATATAGAGTAAATTAGATTGCATGAACTATAACAAAATTCAATTTAACTCATTTTCCATTAATAAAATTTACAAAATAATGTGATGAAAACAACCCACCTACCATTGTTCTTTAAAAAGTTATAATTACATATAATAAAAGAAATACTTGTGATCGTTATGGTGGAGTAAACTTACACGATGGGTTTTCTTGGTTGACTGCTTCAGTTTAACAAAACTTTGATTGTTACTAAAGAATAAGAGGAAATGCCTTGCATGCCTGCTTGTTTGCATTCATTAGCCTTATTGTAAAAAGAACTGTGAATTAAATCATGTCCACTAACTCATAACTAAACAAGAATTTATAGATGTTGTAGCTTTGCAAGTTATGCTTTAAAATTTTGATGTACTTAGGTATGCATCTACCCACCATAAAGAGGTCTTGCTAGTCCAAAGGGAATCAATGACTGTTTAGCAGGATTCGTCAATGCTCTCATTCGGCTCCACTGACTCATGGGTCATAAACGTAGCAGCAAACCACCACATGCTTCACAGTTTGGGCCTTGGTGCACGCCCTCCAAACACTCAGTGTTCCCTCAATGGTCCATTTGATCACATCGTTCTTTCGCAAGAGGAACGAAATTTAGTTAGGTATATTTAGTCCACGATACATTTCAAAACATAAACGAAGATTTAGATAGGTTTACCTCTGGATCTTTGGTTGTGGAATCCATAAGATTTGTTGCATGAAAAACTCCGTGGCATGAAAAACTCTGTTGCAGCTGGTGACAACTGCCATTTTCAGATAGCTCAGCTTTGAAGAGATTGATTGAATGTCCAAGAGATGCGTTTATCAAATTATATACTGATGCAGGGGCATTAGGCTCAGAACAACTTTTGTACATAAATAAACATAAGGGGGGTCTCATGTTTTATTTCCCCTATGTAATTATTCATAATTGAGTTATTTTTAGTTAATTAGAGAGGAAAATATAACTGCCCGAATGATTAGTGGGCATAGGAAGCGTTAGTCTAATTTGGAACTGTAGGAAGTTGAAGGGTCTGTGAGTCATCGAGGAATTGAATCGATTCCTTGCAGTTGTATAAAAATAACCCTCTGTGACAGAGACGAGGGACCTACACAGAAGACCCGCATAAGACTGCGTAGAGTAATAAGAGAATGGGAGGCCATTGAATCGGAAGATCTGGCCAGGAAGAAAGTTTTGTAAGTAAACCATGTATATGTGATGAAAGAATCTGTTCAGTGATACCTGTACATTCGTGATTTAGTCCTATATGTGAATTTGTCGATTTTATTTCCTGTGTGAGTGGCTCGAATTCCATAAGAAGAATATAAGACTGAATGTAAATTGAACCTGTGACAGAGCTCTGAACGAGGCTATGTATTTAATGGGAGAATCAATGTGAATAAAGTTGATATTATGCTTAAGGCTGAATGCGATGGCTCGTTTATAAACCCTGTTATGTATAACCAGTAAGATGAGATCAATGTTGCGGATTGATTTCAGTACTGTCTATGCTTTTATTGAATTGAGTAAGTGTAATATATGAATGTGCTCTTGATGAAGGAATTGTGAATCCCTGCAACCAACACGGAACTCGGTGACTGAGTTATGTGTGTATAGGCCATTGAACTCTCAGTGGAAAATGAACTAACAATTCGGAATTATGAACAGAACCATTAGAGGGACTATTACATATCGAGTTAATGTTGTGTGTCAGGATTTGAGTTACACGAGTGACTGTATAAAAATTTGTGAAGGCACTCCTTGAGGAAAGGGTTAAGCGAGTAAGGAAATTTCCAGCATTGTGATTTGCATGAAGGAATTCAATGGGAACCATGACTCGAGCCTGTATACGATCGAAGGAATTGATTGACGTGTTGTGTGTATACAGGGCATTTTAGCTCTGTCTGTCAGAATTAGTATAAGGGAAAGGCGAGCCGAATGGCTCTGTTAAGCTAATAGCGTTGAATGGAGTAAAGGTGCAGTCGAATATGAAGCGAGAATCACGTGTAAGTGGACTCCGATGGTGCTATAAAGCTTGTGACAGGTTATGGGCAACTAAGTCGGTTGAGTTCCCTATGGAGTACGAGTGAATAAATAGTAGGAAGGGCAGAGGTGGAACATAAAAAAATAAAGCTCGACAGAACCTGGATGGTAAGAGGTGGAACCGTGACCGAATTAAACAGTAAAAGTGGTTTGATCACACGGCCTTTGCAAAATAAGCAGTAATTCAGAATTTGGAGCGATTCCATAGGATGGGTGACACGTGGAGGAAGCGGTTTCGCGATACCAATCTCGTCGCGCATTATCATTTGTGCATCTAATCTGAGCGATATCCGTTGGATCAAGTGAAGCGATGCGACGTGATAACAATCGTTGATGGGAAGGGAAAGTTAATTGGTCGACGACCCCACATTTATGGTGTTGATCGCTGGAATAAATCTTAATGAATTGGGTCAAACCTTGTGGACCGAGATGTATTTATAACCATGGTTGTAAGTCACACAAGCCACTGTATGGTAATGAAAATGGAGCTCAATTTCTATGAGGAAACCGGTTGTGTTTTATTATAAATCCGACCTTGGGTGGAGTATCCATACGGTCCATGTATTTGGTTTGGTTGGAGGTTTTAAAATAAGTGGAATGGCGCAATTCCTTGGTGATTAGTCAACCAAGGTCCACAGTATTGGTCAAATATATATGGAAGATGTGGCCGAGTAACGTTGTGTGATCGTTGGGTCCGATTGCGTTGACTCCAAAGGGGCATATGTTGGTTCCATAACCAAACAAGGAACTTTGAATTAATATCTCAATATTAGATTGAGATATTAAAACGCCTCAGAATGTTTATCTAATAAGCCAGACTAAGAAAATAGAACAATGCAAGTTTTCCAGAATTGTGGAGTTTGGGAAAGGGAAATTTAGGATGCATTTTTAAGAGGAAATCGGGACTATGGGGTTACCCTTACACCAAAGTTGTATCGGAGCCATAATTTAATTAGCTCTTTGAAAAGTTTATTTTGAAATGCACATGTATTGAACAGTGAGGAAGTTGATGTTTACATCTGTTTGACAGAAAATTTGCAAACTTGATTTGACAGGCAGTGAAGGTCTCCAGATGAACGAAATCTGGAGTTGAAGACAAAGTGTCTTGAAGATTGCAACAGATAGATTCAGTGCAGGTGAAAGGAGAAGCAAGATCAGTAAGGGATCTTGAGAGGTAAGATGATGAGCCTTATTTAAACTCTGGTTGGAAGAATTTTTTTGCAGAATACAGGGTGCAAGCAAGTGAGGAAAGAATTTCAGCAGAAGCAAATCACAAGCTTTTAGAGCAGTGATAGCAGAGTCCAACAAGGGATTCTGAGTGCAGAAAGAGTGTGGCAGAACTTGGAAGATTCTCAACTGAGGTTGGAAGAAGGAAGAACAGAGGTGTTCTTGAGAAAGTCGTAGAGTGAAGCCTAGAGAGCAGAGAGAGTGCTTAGAGGGTTCCAGCAGAGAGGGGACCAGTACTTGCCAAAATCCGGATCCGGAGGAAGGGATTGGTGAGGTAAGTTTCAGCAAGAGAGCTTGCTGTTGCAGAGGCTTAGTGCAGCTTGTGGGTAAATAACTCCTGGAATAGAGGATGGCTACTGACAGCCACAACAGAGAGTGCAGAGGTTCTGAGAGAAGCCACAGCAGAAGAGTGAGTGAATATGCCAAAGCAACTGGCATGAGGAAGAGACTCACTGATGAAGAATATTGGAAATAATTTTTTGAAATCAAGGAAAAGTTCAACAGATTGAAACTGAGGATAGAAGAAATTCATAGAGTTTGTTGGCTCATGAATAAGAACATAAAGTGGTAGAGGCTACTAAGGAAGAAGGAGCAGATGATGAATGCTCAGAAGAAGAAGGAAATACTCAGAGTAATTGAGTATCTAGAGAAGGACTTGGAGACTGAAGCTTCAAGTGGGACCAAGGGGTCCAAGCGCCTTACATCTGACATATTTTGTATGTTTGCAGGGACAGCAGGTGAGAGAGAGAAAACTGTTGATGTCATCACTGCGGAAGAAATTGGAGCAGCTACATGTTTTGAAGATGTCCATGCACAGTTAGAGAGATTATGCTTTCCTACATATTGGAAGTAGAAGAGATTTAGGTTATGATATTGGCCAGAAGATGGAAGTTGGAAAGCTTGAAGAAATTAAAGAAGAGACCATTGGAGAATCTCTGGAGCATGTGGAAGACTTGGAACAACAAGAAGATTTGGTGATCAAATCACCAAATGAGACCATGAGGTCTTATGTTTTTGCATCTGATGAGTTGTGTGTGAATGCAGGTGTTGATGAAGATAGTTCACATGATGGGACTTTGATGAATGAAGCTGACTGTTGCCAAGCAAGATATGATTAGTATCTTTCAGATGAAGATCAGATTGTGTTACTGTAGCAGAAGGAATTGATTAATTCCTTATTTGGTAGAAGAGATTGTTCCAATGGGTTTGATGATGATAAGTTTGTCATTAATGCTGATAATGAAAGACTGATTTTATTAAATGGCCATGTGGAGAATTATGGACAGGTAGTTGGAGTCTTTGTAGGGATGGGAAATCAAAATTCCATTCTGAGCAAGGCTGAGAAGATAGTGACATCATAAGATAGAGAAGATTGTGATGAGATGCCAAGATTGTGGCATGAATCAAGTGTTCTGGAGCAGAGGACAGAACCACAGAGGGAAGGTGTTCATATGGTAAGGACATAGATGATTGAAGATGAGAAAGTTCATTTTTATGAACTAGAGGTGAAAGACATCCTTGCAGAGGATGATGCAGAAGAGAGACTAGCTGGTAGTCTCGAGAAATGTTTGAAGATTTGGAATCAGCATTCTGGTGTGCTGATGAGGAAGAAAAGAATTGTGGGACAACATACTGAGATGCTGACAGAGGAAGGAAAGGATCTAAGGCCTTGTGGATTATGTTTTAACAATTGCTTTGTGGATGCAAATTCTGCTGATGCTGATGGAGATAAGTTGACAGCATGGGGCAGTCAATCGAAGAAAAAGGAGAATTCTGTGGAAGATCTTAAACCATGGAATGGAGAAATTGAGCTGATAGAGAGTATTCTGAGTCAACAGGATCCTGTGCAAGGAAGAAAACCTCAATTTCAGAATTGGGGGTTGTATAATGTGAAGACACCATGGGATGAAGATAGAAGAGAATTGATGATTGAGTCATCATTTGGGACCATTGGGTCTTGGGGTTTTCAAACTGATGAATTGATTGTATTAACAGTCATGGAAGAGAGAAATATATCTTTTGGGGTTGTTCTGAAGAACGATGAATTGTTGCAGAAGGAGGAAGGTGAGGCTATCATGCCTCCAGTGAAGGAACTTGTTGTTTCTACAAGTGGCAAAGAAAAGGAGTTGTTGCAGAACGAAAATGAGCAGCTGAAGGATGAGGATGAGATAGTCATGTCTCATATGCATAAATTTGTTGCTGGTGATAGCAGAGAAGAATTGGCTCATTCGAGTAGCCAAGAGAAGATTGGAGAGAAGACTGTAGGGCAAGCTTTTGGGGCTGCTACAGTAGTGGAAAACCAAAGTTTCACTATGAAAAAAAGTGAAAATGAAAAGCTGGAAGAGCTTGAAGTAAATCAAGAAGAAGGGAGGCAATTGCTGAAGATTGCCAAGACGGAAGAAGAAGAACGTGCTGAATTTAAATTACAGCATGCTGACAATGAGATACAAGCACAAAACAAGGGGTTGGGATGTTTACTACAAACATTCAGAACAGAAGAAGAAGATGTTGAACTTGAGTTGCAGCATATTGATGATTTGTTTGGCCAAAGAAAATGGCTAAAGTGGTTGCAGAAAGCATCCAGAGAAGAGGGTGGAATGCCAGAACAGTAGCTACTTGGAGTGTTGCTAGAGAGAATGTTGAAGCAGCAAGCTGAAGTGTTGCCTGCAGGGGAGCAAGAATTTTACTGTTGTAGAGAGGGTATGGATGATGGGGTGGCGAATAGGGAAGCAGTAAGAACTGAAGAGATGAAAATGCAGCAAATAGAAGTGATCATCCTGCAGTCAGAGGAAATATTAGATGGGGAAATTGAATTTATAATAAGACTGATGGAGAAGATGCCTCAGAAAAGGACAGCAGCAAGAAAGCTGAGAAATAGCAGCAGCAAGAAGAATACAGTCACATACCATGAGGGCATAGCAAGTGAAAAGATGCGGATGGAGATATGGAAGCCAAGAGGAATGCAAAAGAAGAACACTGTAACAGATAACCAGTTGCAGAACAAGTGTGGGATCCAGGGAAATCAAGATGAAGCACATGATCAGGAGATTATGAACTGTTTTAACCTGGGGAGTCTAATGCAGGGGCATTAGGCTCAGAAAAACTTTTGTACATAAATCAACATAAGGGGGGTCTCATTTTTTGTTTCCCCTATGTAATTATTCATAATTGAGTTATTTTTAGTTAATTAGAGAGGAAAATGTAACTTCCCGAATGATTAGTGGGCATAGGAAGCGTTAGTCTAATTTGGAACTATAGGAAGTTGAAGGGTCTGTGAGTCATCGAGGAATTGAATCGATTCCTTGCAGTTGTATAAAAATAACCCTTTGTGATAGAGTCGAGGGACCTACACAGAAGACCTGCATAAGACTGTGTAGAGTAATAAGAGAATGGGAGGCCATCGAATCAGAAGATCTGGCTAGGCAGAAAGTTTTGTAAGTAAACCATGTATATGTTATGAAAGAATATGTTCAGTGCTACCTGTACATTCGTGATTTAGTCCTATATGTGAATTTTTCGATTTGATTTCCTGTGTGAGTGGCTCGAATTCCACAAGCAGAATATAAGACTGAATGTAAATTGAACCTGTGATAGAGCTCTGAATGAGGCTCTGTATTTAATGGGAGAATCAATGTGAATAAAGTCGATATTATGCTTAAGGTTGAATGCGATGGCTCGTTTATAAACCCTGTTATGTATAACCAGTAAGATGAGATCAATGTTGCGGATTGATTTCAGTACTATCTGTGCTTTTATTGAATTGAGTAAGTGTAATATATGAATGTGTTCCTGATGAAGGAATTGTGAATCCCTGCAACCAACACGGAACTCCGTGACTGAGTTATGTGTGTATAGGCCATTGAAATCTCAGTGGTACACGAACTAACAATTCATAATTATGAACGGAACCATTAGAGGGACTATTACATATCAGGTTAATGTTGTGTGTCAGGCTTTGAGTTGCACAAGTGATTGTATAAAAATGTGTGAAGGCACTCCGTGAGGAAAGGGTTAAGTGAGTAAGGAAATTTCCAGCGTTGTGATTTGCGTGAAGGAATTCAATGGGAACCATGACTCGAGCCTGTATACGATCGAAGGAATTGATTGATGTGTTGTGTGTATACAGGGAATTTTAGCTCTGTCTGTCAGAATTAGTATAAGGGAAAGGCGAGCCGAATGGTTGTGTTAAGCTAATAGTGTTGAATGGAGTAAAGGTGCAGTCGAATACGAAGCGAGAATCGCGTGTAAGTGGACTCCGATGGTGCTATAAAGCCTGTGACAGGTTATGGGCAACTAAGTCAGTTGACTTCCCTGTGGAATACGAGTGAATAAATAGTAGGAAGGGTAGAGGTGGAACATAACATAAGAAAGCTCGACGGAACCTGGAAGGTAAGAGGCGGAACCGTGACCGAATTGAACAGTAAAAGTGATTTGATCACACTGCCTTTGCGGAATAAGCGGTAATTCAGAATTTGGAGCGATTCCATAGGATGGGTGACACGTGGAGGAAGCGGTTTCGCGATACCAATCTCATTGCGCATTATCATTTGTGCATCTAAGCTGAGCGATATCTGTTGGATCAAGTGAAGCGATGCGACGTGATAACAACTGTTGATGGGTAGGGAAAGTTAATTGGTCGATGGCCCCACATGTATGGTGTTGATCGCTGGAATAAATCTTAATGAATTGGGTCAAACCTTGTGGACCGAGATGTATTTATAACCATGGTTGTAAGTCACGCAAGCCACCATATGGTAATATCAATGGAGCTCAATTTCTATGAGGAAACTGGTTGTGTTTTATTATAAGTCCGACCTTGGGTGGAGTATCCATACGGTCCATGTATTTGGTTTGGTTTGAGGTTTTAAAATAAGTGGAATGGCGCAATGCCTTGGTGATTATTCAACCAAGGTCCATATTATTGGTCGAATATATATGGAAGATGTGGTCGAGCAACGTTGTGTGATCGTTGGGTCCGATTGCGTTGACTCCAAAGGGGCATATGTTGGTTCCATAACCAAACAAGGAACTTTGAATTAACATCTCAATATTATATTGAGATATTAAAACACCTCAGAATGTTTATCTAATCAGCCAGACTACGAAAATAGAACAATGCAAGTTTGCCAGAATTGTGGAGTTTGGGAAAGGGAAATTTAGGATGCATTTTTAAGAGGAAATTGGGACTGTGGGGTTACCCCTGCACCATATACTACACTACGGAACAAGTTTCACGTTTCTATCATTAAATAATTAAAACTGGTTAAAAATAGAACAAAAGTTGTAAAAACGCAAAGGAAAAAATAATAGCTAATTAGATCTATAAAAAAGTGAAGGAAAAAATAACTGCTAATTAAATCTATAAAAAGTGTTTGCGGGTTTTTTAAAAGTAGAATATATTATGTTATGGTTTTTTTATGATTTTTAAAATTTTCAAAATTTGGAAGAATATAGTTTTTTTAATTTTATTTTTGGCGTAAATTTATAATTAGAACATTCACTCATTAGAATATGTAATTAATTTTGTTATAAAAAATATATACTATTTTTTTATTTAATATAATAAATAAAAAATCATACTTAATAAAATTAATTAAAATTTAAAACATTACACCATAAATCTCAATCCCTCTGGATCTTTCAAAACATAAAAGTGATTTCTCTGAACTTGAAAAATTCCACATCTGTCGTTTTCTGATAGCTCAGTGCTAAAGAGTTTGAGCCATTGCGTAACTCCCAACCACGACATGTGTCTATCAAATTATACATTTCTTAAATGTATTAAAAAGAGATGCATATACCAAATTATATATTTATTATATATTTCTTAAACATATTAAAAAAAATGCAGAAAGCTTTCTGAATTAAAATAGATGCAAACCTTTTGGCGCGTTGCGGCATGGACAATGTAAGTGTAACCCTTATGGAGTAAACTCTTAAAGAACGAGGACCCCAATAAACCTGTACCTCCAAACCTATACCTCTAGTCACTCACAAAGTGGATGCTCCAAATAGAATCCACTCATGTTCACCTTAATATGCAGAAAAAGAATAGAAAATCCTGCTCCAAATAGAATCCACTCATGTTCACCTTAATATGCAGAAAATGAACAAAAAATCCCTGATGCAACATGCCTTGAAACTCTTTAAAATCTCATTTCCATCACTGCTGCTAAAACCTCTCTCCATGTGAAGATACAGAAGGAAAACGGTTGAAAAGAGCTTGTTACAGAAAATCCCTGATGAAAAATGGTTAAAACCTCTCTCTATGTGAAGATCCGGAAGGAAAACGGTTGAAAAGAGTTTGTTAATTAGTAACTGAAATTATTATTAAAAACTATATTAATGTGAGGGCTGATTATTGTTCAATCGTCTAACATTAAATCTAAAGGTGTAAAGTGATTCCACCTGGCACTTTAGGGGAGTTGTTTTCAAATAATAATTAGAATATCTAATATTATATTATTCAATAGTAAAATATATTATTAACGTATTTCAATATATTAATAGTTTTAACTCAAATTATAATATAATTCAAAAATAACATAATAATAATAATTTATTAATATTTATAATAAGTGTATATCTCTTACTAATATCTCAAGGGATTATTAATTTTTTAAACAGAAAGAACTAATAAACCCAAGGGTTTAATATTATAAACCCAAGTAATTGGTGAAGTAAAGGATAAATATTAATATTATAAACCAAGAAATAAAAAACCCTAAGAATAAATAATATAATGTGAAGAGATTAAAAAGCCCTAAGAAATAATATTTAAAACCCAAAAGTCTAAGAAGGTAATAAACCCTAATAATTAATATATTAAACTCAAGAGATTAATAAAACATATGAAATAATATTTAAAACACAAAAACCTAAGAAACTAATAAACCCTAACAATTAATATTTTAAACTCAAGAGATTAATAAACCCAAGAGATTATTAATAATACAAACCAAAAGAAGTAATAAACCGAAGTTTTAAATATTATAAACCAAAGGAATTGGTGAACCCAAGGGATAAATATTAAAAACATAAGGGATCAATAAGGCAAAAGGATCAATATTAAAAACTCAAGAGACTAATAAACCCTAAGAATTGATATTTTAAACTAAAAACCTTAATAAATTAATAAACCATAAGAATCAATATTTTAAACTTAAGATATTAATAAACCAATGAGATTATTAACATTTTGAACCAAAATAACTAATAAACCCAAGGGTTTAATATTGTAAACCAAAGGAATCAGCCAATCCAAGGGATAAGTATTATAAACCCAAGGGATAATTATTATAAACTTAAGGGATTAATATTAAAAACAATATAGGTTAATAAACCCTAAGAATTAATATTTTAAACTCAAGAGATTAATAAACCCAAGGGGTGATTAACATTATAAATGAAAAGAACTAATAAACCCAAGGGTTTAATATTATAAACAAAAGGAATCACTGAAGAATCAAAGAATCAATAAGGCCAAGGGATGAATATTAAAAACAATAGAGATTAATAAAACCTAATAATTAATATTTTAAACTCAAAAACCTAAAAAATTAATAAAACCTAAGAAATAATATTTTAAACTTAATAAATTAATAAACCTAAGGAGTTATTAATATCATAAAACAAAAGAATATAATATATTATATTATATAATAAAAATATATTCTTAAATTATTTCAATATATTAATAGTTTTAACTCAAACTATAATATAATTCAAAAATAACATAATAATAATATTTTATTAATATTTATAATAAGTGTATATCTCTTACCAATATTAATATTTTAAACAAAAAGAACTTATAAACCCAAGAGTTCAATATTATAAGCTTAAGTAATTGGTGAAGCAAAGGATAAATATTAATATTATAAACCAAGAAATAAAAAAACCATAAGAATAAATAATTTAATCTGAAGAGATTAAAAAACCCTAAGAAATAATATTTAAAACCCAAAAGCCTAAGAAAGTAATAAACCCTAATAATTAATATATTAAGCTCAAGAAATTAATAAAGCATATGAAATAATATTTAAAACACAAAAATCTATGAAATTAATAAACCCTAACCATTAATATTTTAAACTCGAGAGATTAATAAAGCCAAGAGATTATTAATAATACAAAAAAAATAATAATCCCAAGTTTTAAATATTATAAACCAAAGGAAGTGGTGAACCCAAGGGATAAATATTAAAAACATAAGAGATTAATAAGGCCAAGGGATCAATATTAAAAACACAACAGATTAATAAACCCTAAGAATTGATATTTTAAACTAAAAAACATAATAAATTAATAAACCATAAGAATCAATATTTTAAACTTAAGATATTAATAAACCAACGGGATTATTAACATTATAAACCAAAAGAGCTAATAAACCCAAGCGTTTAATATTTTAAACCAAAGGGCGAACGCAAGGAATAAATATTATAAACCTAAGGGATCAATATTAAAAACAATAGAGATTACTAAACCCTAAGAATTAATATTGTAAACTCAAGAGATTAATAAATCCAAGGGGTGATTAACATTATAAACCAAAAGAAATAATAAACCCAAGGGTTTAATATTATAAACCAAAGGAATTTGTGAACCCAAGGGATAAATATTAAAAACCTAAAGGATTAATAAGGCCAAGGGATCAATATTAAAAACAATAGAGATTAATAAAACCTAATAATTAATATTTTAAACTCAAAAACCTAAGAAATTAATAAAGCCTAAGAAATAATATTTTAAACTCAATATATTAATAAACCCAAGGGGTTATTAATATTATAAAAAAAAAAGATCTAGTAAACCCAAGGGTTTAATATTATAAACCAAAGGAATTGGGGAGCCCAAGGACAAATATTAAAACGCTAAGGGCTCAATAAGGCCAACTAATCAATATTAAAAACATAAGAGATTACTAAACTAAGAAATTAATAAACTCTAAGAATTAATATTTGTAATTCAAGAGATTAATAAACTCAATGGATTATTAATGTTGTAAACCAAAATAAGTAATATTATAAACCAAAGGAATTATTAAAATTATAATGGTAAGGAACAAATAAACACAAACATTTAATATTATAAACCAAAGAAATTGGTAAACCCAATAGAAAAATGTTATAAACCTAAGGGATAAATATTAGTATTATAAACCAAGAAATTAATAAACCCTAAAAATTAATATTTTAAACTTAATAGATTAATATACCCTAAGAATTAATAGTTTAAACCCAAAACCTAAGAATTTAATAAACCATAGTATTTAATGTTTTAAACTCAAGAGATTAATAAACCCAAGGGATTAGTTATAATACAAACCAAAAGAAATAATAAACCCAAGGATTTAATATTATAAACCAAAGGAATTGGTGAACCCAAGGGAAAATTATTAAAAACTTAAGGGATCAATAAGGCCAAAGGATCAATATTAAAAAACATTACATAAAAAAACTTATTACAAAATATATATTTATTATAAACATTACATGTTTATAATACATATGTCAAAACTAACATAAGTCGGGGCAAATAAAAACTAAATCAAAAAACATTAAACCTTTATACATTTCATATTCCGTGGGGTTCAATTTTTATGCCAAAGCTCGTTCTTTACCCCACGGAGCTGCTTTGATTGGTCCGAAGGAAGGTGACGTCACCTTCTTCGGTGGGTCAACTTTGAACCTCGCTCCTCATATTGGACGCTGCCTGAATGAGGTTGGCTGCGGGTTAAGTGTGGTTGGTGGAGGATTTAAATTTTTATATCATTTATTATTTAATAATTGAAATGATAATTCCATAATTATATTAAATACTATTTACTAATATAATATAAACCATATTAATTGTATTATATTAAAGTAGAGGTTTGGGGTTGCAACATCTCTAGAGAATCCTAGAGAAAGATTGAGAAAATCCAGAAGCGTTTTATAACATATAACCTTAAAATTAAAAGAAATACACCCTATCCCATTCTCCTTATAGAAGTGGGTCTTTCCCCTATCAAGAGCCTAGCTATGACTAGGCTTCTTTTGTACAAGCACAAGCTCAATAGCATAGGAGACCATAGACTTCCTCAGCTAGCTTTAAATTCCAACCAAAACCACCTAAGGCTTAAACGAGGTTGGTATAAAGACACCAGGACCTAGTTAAACCATTGAGAGATTGACGAGAATGTTGCATTGCAAAACATCAATAACATTAAAAAAATTGTTACCTCTAAGTTCAAAGAAAAAATGTGGTGTGAGAAAGATCTAACAGCTAAAAGAAAATTAAGGTATTATAAGGAGGTCATTAACCCCACCTTAGAAGATCAAAAGTATCTCTCTGTTTTAACTAGCTCAAAGAAGAAAATTAATATAGCCAAGATTAGGACGAACTCTCATGAGCTCCATAGTGAAATAGGTCGTTGGACAGTTCCTAAAACACCATGGATGGAAAGGATCTGCCATCTCTGTGAGAATATGAACATCAAGGATGAAAATCGCTTCCTCATAGAGTGCCCCATGTACAACCACATTAGAGCTCAATTTCATAATCTTTGTTGCAAAACTGACCTTCCTAGCATTTTAAGATGTCAAAATTATAGTGAGCTCGGGAGGCTTCTCTCCAAGTTTTTTGAGCATAGGAATAAAATCTTAAATCAAATTAAATAACTCTTTTATTTAGGTCCTATAGACCAAAGATTGGTCTTAGTGGACGTTAACCATCATCATCATCATCATCAATATTAGTATTTTATATTAATTGTATTAATTATGTTGTATTAAAAATAACAATATTAATAAATACAAAATATAAATAAATAAATAATCAATATTAAAGTAAACTTTTGATATGTACCTCAACTAATTTTATTTATTATTAAAATTATTAATTTAATTATATGATACGCATAAATCTACATTTAATAATATTTATTACTTAATTATTTTTTTTAGATTTTAAAAATATTTCTCAAAAGAATTCATTAATGTTGTAGATTTTAAAAATATTTCTCAATCAATAAAAATATCATTAATGTTTTAATATTTATATTTTTTAATATTTTTAAAATTCTTTATTATAAACATTTTATGATATTCATATATTTTTCATTATAAATAAAAAATAAAAACTTACTCTGTCTCTTCTCTCTCCTTACTCTATATTTGAAATATAATTGTCTCACTTTTTATGAATTAGTTTTCTCTAACTAACTAATGTAACTTTAACATTTTCCTGCAACATTTAGAGAAGTAAACATAATTTGGTATATTTTAATAATCAATTTATGGATTAATAAAAAAACATCAAAACATAGTAAAACAAATAATTACTAAAACAAATAATTACTCGCTTACAAGTGAATTTTTTGCACAATATATATATGGTTGCGTTTTACAATAGGCCATGTAAAAACATTTAAAAAAAATAAAACATAACAAACTTATTACAAAATATATATGTATTATAAACATTACATCTTTATAACACATATGTCAAAACTAACATATGTCGTGACAAATAAAAACTAAATAAAAAAAACATTAAACTTTTATACATTCCATATTCCATGCGGTTCAATTTTTATGCCAAAGCTAGTTCTTTAACCCACGGACTGCTTTGATTGGTCCGGAGGAAGGCAACGTCACCTTATTCGGTGGGTCAACTTTGAACCTCGCTCCTCATATTGGATGCCGCGGGAATGAGGCTCCTCGTAATTAGAGTGAATATCATTAATACTTTTATTCATATTCATATTATTAGAGTGTAATACTTTTATTCATATTCATATTATTAGAGTGAATAGAAGTTTAATTTTTTTATTATTAGTAATTATAGTGTTAATTATTAAAAAGTAACTATTCTTATTCTTATTTATTCATATTAATGTTCATATTTTTTTAAGAATATTAACATTATTAATTGTATTAATATTATAATGTAAATATTATTATCTTAATAACACTAAAAATATTAAAAAATCTAAATTTAAAATTTTATTAAAATGGTTAATTTTATGCATATTATTTTTTAAATATTATTAAATACAAAATATTATTAATATTGTATTTAATAGTAAATTTATTTTTTTAATATAAATTTAAATTCTAATTTTAATAATAATAATATAAATTTTATTATTATTTTTAAATTTAATATAAACTTTATTACGAACCTAACTTAAAACAGTGTACAAATATTATTTTTTAAATATAATTGATATTATATTTAATAATAATAATATTACCTTAAATATAAATTTCAATTCTTATTTTCATAATAATAATAATAATAATAATCCACATTATTAAATTATTAAAGTACCTTAAGCATCACAAGATTAAATAAATAATTAACTCTATAAATATTATTACAAATGCTTTTCACAAATTTTTTAATCGTTATGGCGAATAAGTTATAATTACGCTGAAAGTGTTCCCTTTGTTGGCTTTCCGAATGTGATTGTTCGCTGAGCCAATGAGAGCGCGTTCTCATCGTCATTACCGCCACTGAAAATTTGACATTTGCCTGCTGACTGTTCGACCATCCACTATTTGCCACGCAGTTGTTTCGGCTGCTGATTCTTCCACCTCACGCCATTTGCACGACTGCACGCGGATTCCCGTTTGCCTTTACTTCCATGGCGGTGCTTTCATCATGGGCTCTCCGGCCTGGCGCTGTTTTCACACGCTCTGTGTTACAATGGCCACTGCGGCAGGCGCAATTGTGGTTTCTGTGAATTACAGGCTTGCTTCCAAACACCGCCTTCCGGCTGCCTACGACGATTGCCTCACCGCCCTGTCGTGGCTCCGCTCTCAAGCGACGAAGACAGACAACGACAATGGAAAAGATGGGGATCCGTGGCTTCAGTGCCACGCCGACTTCTCCAGAGTGTTTCTAGTCGGCGATAGCTCCGGCGGAAATATCGTGCATCATGTGATTGTGAAGGGAGGCGACTGGAATCCTTTAAAAATCAGAGGGGCGGTGATGATTCAACCTTCCTTCGGTGGCGAGCAACGCAGTCAATCGGAGATCGAATCGCCGGAGGACTTGGAACGAAGTGTTCGGAGTCGGATGATGGCTCTGCCTGAGGGTGCTAATAAAGATCACCCTTACAGCAATCCGCTCGCCGCCTCCTCCGATTACCCGACTTTGGCGGATGCCACTTTGCCACCGCTCTTGATTGTTATTGGGGGTCGTGATATGCTGAGAGACCGAGCAAAGGCATACTACGAGAGTCTTGTCAAACATGGTAAAGCGGCTCAGATGATTGTGTTCGAAGAGGAGAACCACGGTTTCTACGTGTTGAAGCAGGACGCCGAGAGTACAGAGGCACTTATGCAACACATAGCTCTGTGTTACAATGGCCACTGCGGCAGGCGCAATTGTGGTTTCTGTGAATTACAGGCTTGCTCCCAAACACCACCTTCCGGCTGCCTACGACGATTGCCTCACCGCCCTGTCGTGGCTTCGCTCTCAAGCGACGAAGACAGACAACGACAATGGAAAAGATGGGGATCCATGGCTTCAGTGCCACGCCGACTTTTCCAGAGTGTTTCTAGTCGGCGATAGCTCCGGCGGAAATATCGTGCATCATGTGATTGTGAAGGGAGGCGACTGGAATCCTTTGAAAATCAGAGGGGCGGTGATGATTCAACCTTCCTTCGGTGGCGAGCAACGCAATCAATCAGAGATCGAATCGCCGGAGGACTTGGAACGAAGTGTTCGGAGTCGGATGATGGCTCTGCCTGAGGGCGCTAATAAAGATCACCCTTACATCAATCCGCTCGCCACCTCCTCCGATTACCCGACTTTGGCGGATGCCACTCTGCCACCGCTCTTGATTGTTATTGGGGGTCGTGATATGCTGAGAGACCGAGCAAAGGCATACTACGAGAGTCTTGTCAAACATGGTAAAGCGGCTCAGATGATTGTGTTCGAAGAGGAGAACCACGGTTTCTACGTGTTGAAGCAGGACGCCGAGAGTACAGAGGCACTTATGCAACACATAGCTCGCTTTGTTCAAGCCAGTAACTGATTGGGTTCTACAGAATCATTCAGTTAGTTATCTCTGTAAATCTTCTTTTGGAACTGCCTTTTGCTTATTGTTATTTTAAAGAAAGTTTAGTACCTGCAACTTTGTGTATCAAAAACCTCTCGCGATTGCAGATTCAGGACATCTAACGGATAAAGAGAAAAGTGGACCGTTCACTTTGCTTTCTTGCCCGTTGGCTACCCAAAACTGGAAACGAGTTGGGCCATAGGAGAATATAGTGTAAAGCTTTATCCAATCCGTCGTTTAATGGATGGATTTTGAATGTAATTTTGGTGACTCAATTGGCATAACCACCTTGTCAAATTACAGAAACGGGAATCGGACTCGGGCTTATAATCTTTTGAGCACAAACCCTAATATAGTGAATTCATGATCACTAACAGAATCCACAGTATTTCGAAATTAACTGGTTTTCATTATACCATTTCTTGATTTAGCCAATGACCATTTATTTTTATGCAATCAACATAATTACTGAATCTTTGATTACAAATGGATATGGAATGAATGTAATTACGCTGAAAGCTTTCCCTTTGTTGGCTTTCCGAATGTGATTGTTCGCTGAGCCAATGAGAGCGCGTTCTCATCGTCATTACCGCCACTGAAAATTTGAAATTTGCCTGCTGACTGTTCGACCATCCGCTATTTGCCACGCAGTTGTTTCGGCTGCTGATTCTTCCACCTCACGCCATTTGCACCAGCATTGATTGCAGAGAGAGTGACGTGACCGGGCCATTTCCTTCGTGGTAGAACAATTCACAGCCTTGAAATCCAAGGCAAGGAAATTAGGTAACACATTGATTCTTGGGTTTTTATTCTCATTCAATTTCCTGGCCGAGCTCCAAGCTTGGCGTTGGCGCGATCTGGGTGTGAGGAATATTGTGCGGAAGAGAATGCTAGGAAAGCGTATGAATCGCACAGCAAGCATGTCTCAGCTTGGATCTGCAGATTTATTGAGTCTGCAAGTGGTCCATATTGGTTCATGGAGCCATTGTCTTTGTAAGATTCATGAATTATGCATTTTATTTGAGGTGCGCTTGTTAAATCCAGTGAGATATGCCTTCCATTTTGATCACACAATGCCAGGGAAAAGTAAACCAAATAATCAAACTTTATAATTTGAATTTTAAATATTTATGTTTATTTTAATTAAAATATTAATTTTTAATTTTAATATTATTAATTTGTTATTTATGTAATTTTATTTCTATTTCATTTTATTTATTTGTTTGTTTATTTATTTATTTATCAATCTTTATTTTATTTTATTTCTATTTATTTATTTATTTTATTCTTGTTTTTGTAATTAAGAATTTAGTTTTTATTTTATTTTATTTTATTTTATTTATTTATTTATTTTTATCTATTTTATTTTTAATTTTAATTATATCTTTATTTTATTTTATTTCTATTTATTTATTTAATTAATTAATTTTTATTTTTATTTTTCTTATTTTTTTATTGGTTTTGAAATCTTTTCTTATCATAGCATGTAATTATTAAAAATAAAATAAATATATAACTTCAAACTTTAAATATTATTTAATTACTTTTAACATTTAATTTATTTGATAATAATAAAAACAATTGAATATCCTTTCAATAATGCACAGAGGCTATCTCTCTCTTTTATAAAGTGCTTGAATATTAATAGAAATCCTCCCCTTGTAAATTGTATTAAAAGGCAATATCCTCTCATTATATTTTGATGTTCGAACTTCTTAGACCATAACCCCAAGCAATAACAAGTATACGCCCTCCCGAAAGGCTACATTCCATTGCTATGTTACCAGAGACGGCATGATTGTGAATTCGGTTGATTTCAGTCCCTGGAGGCCATTTATTCTTCTTCCTCTGTTTTCCTAGGAGGAGTTGGAGAAGACTTAACTCAACATCTACCTGTTTTTCCCCCCTTACATCATTGGGAGGTTTCCTTTCGGCGTTCCTTTGCACCTCCCGGTGCAATTAGCTAGTATATATGAATTAAATAACATGATTGAGTTGAAGGAGAATATTTTGTTTGGATTCATGTGCACCATTCAATGTTACGAGTTAAATCTTGTTATGATTATCATCTACTGTACAAAATTACTTTTTGTCACCCTAGACTTTGTTATATATATTTCATATTTAATTTTAAAGGTTCTTGCACGTGTGTTACAATGAAAATGACTTTATTTAATCTATCAACACAAATGTCACGATCATGATGATGTGGCGTGACGTGGCAATAGGTGAGTTATTGGCATCGCCCATATTTCCATGTCTAGATGGCATGCCTTTCAAGATTCCACCAATATTATAATTTATACACAAACCTTTCTTCTCTTTCATTTTGGAAATCAATGAGACATTACATATATTATCAAACAAAAGATATACATGATTGCAAGATATATGTTGTACCTTTTAATGGTTGGGTTGTGCACATTGAAGAAATAATTTTCATATTTTTACAATTTCTGATTAGAGAAATAATCAACTTTCTTATTTTTACCATTTTACATATAGTATTGTACATTTTAATGGTTTATTTGTGATAAAAAATAATTAATTTTCATTTTTTTATTATTTTTTTTTTTCATTATTAGATGGGTTAGTGGATGGTAGAGGTGTCATTGATTCTAATATTTTGTATATTATTGGTAAGTATGAGATGTTAGATTTCATTTTCCAAATTTGAGATGTTAATTTCTTGATCCCTCGCTACTTTTCTTTAAGGGATTTCAAGTGGAATTACTTATAAGAAAGAGACCAATATCAAGTCCATGTCTATATCACAACCTTTAAAAGGAGGGTTGGTGATTTTAGTCAGTGATAGAAGTGTTGATCACTTTACGAGATATTTTGGGCTCACTTCAAGAGGCTCCTTCACTGGTAATGGCCATCTCGTAGGTTTATTACTTTTCATCCATGGAAGAATTAAGACCATTGGATAGGAATCCTTCATATAGCTTTTCAATGCACAAGACTTACATAAAAAAGTTACATTTTCATAATCAAATGTCTCAAGTGATAGTCTTCAAGTTATACTATAATATGGTCATATACACACTTGCTCATATCAACCCATATATATATATATATATATATCTGGGTGTGTGTGTGTGTGTGGAACACATGATGAACTTTTTGTCAACTTAGCTAGAGTTAATTTTCATAAATTTACTGAGAATATTTTTTATATTTATTGAAAATCAAGGAGATTTAATAATATCATCGAAACTATGTTTGTAGAGATAAACATTTTTCAGTAAGTTGAACTCTAAAAATCATGATTTTAAGACAATTTTAATGGTTCCTTAGAACCATAATATCATATTTGTAGGTTGAATCTCTTCTCTTACAAACTTTTAGTAATGAAAATGAAAAAAGCTCAAGAGAAAATGTTTACCATCATATAAGTGTCCTCGACACTAGATACTTTGTATGTTAAAAATACGATGGAGACAATAGTTCCCTTTCTAAGTCTAAATTTTTCATGTTATGATATCTCTTCACTTCACTTTTGGGATTTTTAATTAGAATTTCATATGTAAAAAAGGGTGACACCAAGTCTAAATCTACATCACAACCTTCAAAGAAAGGGTTGGAAATTTATTCAGTGATAAAAGTTTTTATCATTCTAGATGATATTCTGGACCTACATCCAATGGTTACTACATTAATGGTCGACATCCTTTGAATTTATTTCTTTTAACATTTATTTTTAGAGAAGTAAATGTCAATGGATGTGAATCATTCATATGGATTTTTAATGAAAATATCCTAAATCAATGAGGTGTGTTCTCATATTCAATGTATCTAGTGATAGTATTCAAACTATACCATGATATGGTCTTGTACACACTCACTCATTACCTTTATATATATTATGGAATATATGATGATTTCCTTTTCAACCTAGCTAATTTTTATAAATTTACCAACAAGATTCTTTAGATTAGGTGAATTTTATAGTATCGCTCAGACAAGAGTTGTAGAGATAAAAAAATTTCACTAGGTAGTGTTATAATCTTATTTATCATTCCACTATAGCGAGAGAGACCCAAATTTAGCATGCCTCAGTTGAAAGCCAAAATGCATCCCCTTTCACCCTTGTTTTTAGTTACGTGGGTCTTACAAGGGAGTTACTCCATGTTAAAATTGTGAGATTACATAATTGGGCAACTTCTCATAATTATTTTACAACAATTTCATAATTATGAAATAAGAATTATTTCATAATTGAGAAAAATATCATAATGGAGAAAAAGGTTCTAGAGTTTGTCATTCCCGAGGAGAAAAATATCATAATGGAGAAAAAGGTTCTAGAGTTTGTCATTCCTAAGGAGATCTAATCGATATACTTATTTATGAGTTGGTTAGGGGTCCATTACTATAGAATTTTCCTAACATCTCCATCCCCTAGGTGCTTAGATACATTCTCCTTGACAATAATATGAACCCGTATAATCTAACCCTATCAAGAGGAAAGGTGTTAGTTAAAAATAGTTGTAACTTATGAGAGGGCTTTTCCATACTGTCTAGTTTTTTAGAGACCATCTTTGAGGAGTTAGGATTGAATCCTCAAGAGGAGGCTCTACTTATTGAAATCTATACCATTATATTTTTATCTATTTATTCATTAATGAAAGTATATGATTTCCCTTCTCTACATGCCATGTGTATCATGTTAATGTTTATATTTTATTCATGTTGATCTTCCCTCCACATAAGAAAAAATAGTCTTGTTTGGTTGTGTCTATGTGTGGGACTTTTGGATCAGGATTTATATGCGCAATATCTTTGAGAAGTAGGTTTTCTTCCTAAGGTTATAGAGCCAACATCCATCACCAACCTGCAAGGGTTCTAGTACATTTCCTCAAGCCATTTGATTGAGATTTTATGCATGAATGTCATTTACATTGATGGCTTTCATTGATATTTTTACACACATATGTCTGGCGAGTCTCAAGAAAGGTTCACAGAGCAATAGCTCCTTGTGATTGAGAGTTTTTTATCACAACAGAATTGGCAACTCCACTAGGGATTCTACCCTACTGTTCTCATATTCAAGGTATCTAATGATAGTCTTTAAACTATACCATGCTATGGTATTGTACATGCTTACTCCTTACCTTTATATATGTTATGGAATATATGATTATTCCATTATCAACCTAGTTAATTTTGATAAATTTACCAAGAGTATTCTTATATCAAGTAAATTTTATAGTATCCCTCAAACAAGAATTGTAGAGATAAATATTTTTACTAAGTGGAACTTTAAAAATCATGGTTTGAAGAAAAGCACAATGTTACCATAAAAGCACGATCATGGTCTTATTTCTAATATCAATATTTAATATGTTGAACTATCGAATAATAAGAATTAAAGTCTCAATAATAAAGGTTTATTATCATTTTTTTACCATTTAATTGTAAGTTCTTTAAGAAGATATATAGAAATTGACCATAATTTTCGTTTACTTAATCTTTGATTATTTTATCAAGCATCAGAAACATTAGTTTTAACTTTGGAATAAATTTTATTTTTTTCATAATAAAATGATACAATTAAAAAGTTTCAAAATCTAGAAAATATAAAAACTTATTTTGGGTGCAATATAACTCTTCTATATTATGGTTTCTTTAGTCAAAATCTAATAAGAATTTTTTAGACAAAATTATGTTTTTTATTATTATTTTCGAAATATATTTTTAAATCCATAAATAAATTTCACCAAAAAATAAAACAATCAAATTATACAAATTTTATAACACAAACTTATAATTTTAACATATCTTTATTAAATTTTAAACCAATTTAATTAAAAACAAAAAACATTATTTTATACTTCTCATTTTAAAAATAAAACATGAAAAGGGATCACAACTAGAATAGATAAACTTCAATGAACGTTGAAGGTCACTCATTATATTATGTTTTAGACTTAAAATTAAACAAAATTTCCAAATGATATCATAAAAATGATAATAATATTAAACTTTTATTTTATACAAAATTTAGATACCTCTTCTCTTATTAAAACCAAAGTCTTCTTAGTTCACAATTTACCAAATAGTGGAGAGAATCTCCTAATACGTGGATATATCTGGTAATTAATTAACATAATAATTTAACTATAACATGCAATAATTGGTGGTTGTGGTTTCATCATGTTTTAAAATAATATACTTTGAAAGTAATATTAAATATAATATGATTGGGACAATGATGTGATATATTATGTTTATTCAATTTATATAAAATTTAGATACCTCTTGTCTTATTAAAACCAAAGTCTTCTTAGTTCACAATTTACGAAATAGTGAAGAGAATCTCCTTATACGTGGATATATCTGGTAATTAATTAACATAATAATTTAACTATAACATGCAATAATGGGTGGTTGTGGTTTCATCATGTTTTTAATTTCGTCTTCCTTTAAAATAATATACTTTGAAAGTAATATTAAATATAATATGATTGGGACAAGGATGTGATATACTATGTTTAGTCATTTTTTATTAAATCAAATGATTAGCTTTATTTTTAAATTATATGGATTATTATTGATAATTTAAATTTGGTATTTCCATATGTTAATTAATTAATTTTTTATTTTATTTAATAAAGTTTTAAATACCATTCAATAATAGTATGACAATACCGTATATAGGTTAACTAAGTAATAAAGTAATCGTTTTGTTAGTTTAGACAATATAACTTTTAAACTTGATTGATTTTGCATTAAAAATATATATAAGATGTAGTGACATATATAAGATGTGGTGAATTTTTATTTTAATTTTTAAGGTTGTATGTTTCTTTTTATTTCAATAATTTAAATTTCTTTTATTTATAATTTAATAAATTCTTAAGGATTAGGTATTTCATATTTTTCTTTTAATCTGAAGTGGTGCTAGTGAAGTCTAGAAGCAACATTTTAAATTTGTGAAATTTTTCTTCCAAGTGTTTTGGTGAAGATGTCTACAATTTTATCATTTGTGAGAGAATGTTTTATATGAATAGTCCTGGCCTCCACATGATATCGAATCAAATGTGTTTGGATCAAATATGGAATCTAGGATTCTTTGCGAGCTAGATTGCATAAGTATTGTTATATAGAAGAGAAGTAGAATTCACTTGTTTCTCCTTAAATTCTTCATGAATTTTCTTGGCCCACACAATCTCCTTTGTTACTTTTGTACTTGCCACATATCCTACCTATGTTGTGGAATTTGGTAGAAGTGATTGTTTGTGTGGCATTCAAGATAAATCTCATGATCTGAGACTCATAAGATAACGTAAAGTAGTTATTCCATTTTCTTTGTCTCTATCGAACACTGAATCAGAATATCTAATCAAGTTGAAGTCATCCACCTATGAATATTTGGGTCCAAATTCTTGAGTTCCTTCTAAGTACTCGATAACTAGTTTTTTAGCACACTAATGTCCTTCACGAGGCTTTTGCATAAATCTAGAATTAATTCTGACAACAAATGAAATATGAAGTCTAGTAGTGGTGAGGTAGATAAGATTTACCACAAGTTGTTTGTGCTTGGTTGCATCCTCTTATTCATTCCCTTCTTTTGATGTGAGCTTTAGATTAGATTCCACTGAAGTATATAAAGGATTTCACTTACCTAGAAAACTTGTTCAATAATTTTCCAATATTTTTTTTTGTGGGGGAGGAATATATACTTTGGATGTAGATGCACTTCAACGCCCAAGTAGTAATGAAAGGTGTCCCAAATCTGTCATCTCAAATATCTTCTTCAACTCTTTCTTTATGGAGTAAATATAGTTTTCCTTACTCTTTAATATTAATAGATCATTTACATAAACCATATGATATACATAATTTTTTCCAAAATTCTCGAGAAATAGAGTGGCATCGTCAATATTAAAGTGTTTGAAATTTAGTTTTATAAGATGCTTAGTTAACCTTTCATAGAAGGCTCAGGGTGCTTGTTTTATGCCACATACACATTTGACAAGTTTACATAGTTTTTTATCTTTTCCCTTTACAACAAAACCTTCTAATTGAACCATGAAGACATTTTCTTTCAATTCTCCATTCAAGAAATGAGTCTTCACATCCATTTGATAAAATTTCCATCCATTATATACTTCTAAGGAAAAGAGAGTTCGAGTGGTTGCCCATTTTTCTATGGGGATAAAATTCTCTTCATAATAAACAACTACTTTCTTTACAAATCCTTTTTCCATGAGCCTTACTTTGTTCTTGTAAAGTGAGCCATTTTATTTTGACATGTTCTTGTATTCCCACTTGCAGTCAATCGGTTTGGTTCTAAATGAAGGTTCCACCAAATTCCATGTTCCATTATTTATGAGAGCATAATATTCCTTTTGTATTGCTTATTTCCATTCATCATGAGAAGAAACTTATTTAAAGGAATTTGGTTCAAATTTCGTCGATAAATTCAATTCACAATCATATGAAGCATCCATATCATCTACATAAACTAAAACAAAGTTATATATAGCACCTCCATCATTTCTAGTTGGGCCTCTAGTTCCTATCATTCCAACCTCACCAAGATCGTGAACATTTTCAAGTGCTTTGGTGAGCCATTTTTGGGGGAGATTTCTAAGATGGTCCAAGTTTCTCCACTGATTTATATGGGATGACATCAATATTTAGCCTTCTAATATTTTCAATCACATCACTCAAAGGGTCTTCCTAATCTAAAGACGTAGTCAGAAAGTTGAATGAGGGGGAGTCACTGCTTCAAAAAATTAGAGGAAATTTCAGCCTAAAAGTACCCATGAAATTTTCATGTAATTTCCATGTCATAATATGTAAACCAATCAATATTCTTTAAATTTAGACACAGGTACATGTAAATATTTTGGAGGGAAAAGAAGAAAAACTACTTTTTTTAATTGTATTTTTGGCTTGTCTCCTTATAGGTTTACTCAAATTTCAAGTTTAGACATTGATTAGATGTGGAATTAAATTTCACATCCAACGAGCACCCGTTATGCATAGAAGACACACCTTGATACAAGTTGCAGATACATTAAAAAAAATTGTTTAACACATTTTTTAATGTATCTACAATTTTTTATCAATGTGGGTCCTCTAAAAAGTATGCATAATGGGTACTCGTTGGATATGGAATTTAATTTTTCATCTAATGACTGTCTAAACTTTAAATTTGAGTAAACCAATAAGGAGATAAGTCAAAAATACAATTAAAAAAAAAAAGTAGTTTTTTGTTTTGCCTCCAAAATTCACAACTCATATTTTATTATTTTAACTATTATTTTATTATTTTTCCTTAGGAGGCCACTTTTAGGCTAAAATTTCCTCTAATGGGATATTATGGAGATGGATACAAAATATGGATCCCCCCTTCAAGATGTGGAATCTCATTATCAAATTCATGATATATTTTTGCATGATTAAATTTAACTTAATGATTAAACTACCACTCAATAGTGAACTATTAATCTTCGAATATTTAACAAATATCACATCTCCAGAAAGAATAAAATTCTTGTTTTACTCATTGTAAAGATGATATGACTTGGTGGTATCTAAATACCCCAAGAAGATGCATTTCTAACTCCTTTTAGAAATATTGCTTCTTTCTTCCTTTGGAATCAAGGCATAACAAGTGGAATCAAAGGAATGTGGCCATACAACATTTCATGAGGAGTCTTATTTCTAAGAGCATGAGATGGGCATTAGTTTTCACATACTCTACACATAGAACCACATAAGTCCAAAACAACATCTTTACATTTTTTAAAAACATCATTGAACGGACCATATTTAAGATAGTCATATTCATTCTTTCAGCTACGCTATTTTATTGAAGATTGCATGCAATAATGTTTTTATATACTAGTTAAAAGATGAACAATAATAGGATATATGATTGATTAAACAGGGAAACCACATGCACATGCCAAATAATCATACCCATATATGCATAAATAAACAAAAATAAATCCCTTGTTCATAGTAATAGCTATACCAAGTGGTTCATAGTAGACAATAAAGGTGGAAGGTCCTAAAGGAGATGACGTCATTGTCGCAAGGGAAGGTAATCATAGGAGGGTTGAATGAACCAGAAGATAGTTTCCAAATTCATTAGAAGTATATTATTTTCCATTATTAGTATGAAGGGAGTCAATATGTGATTGTGCATAATTTTCAATACATACATGAACATTTCTAAAAGTTTCAAAATCTTCTGATTTGATTTTCAACAAATATACCCAACACATCCTTGTGTAATCATCATATATTTATTTCCATTTCTATAATAAATAATCATAGGGCCACATAAATCAAAATGAATCAAAGTAAATTTTCTACGTTCTTTGAAAGTAGAATCATGAAATGGTTTTTTGTTATGTTTTCTTAGGATACAAGCATCCAATTGCTTTCATTTCCTAGAATTGTTGGAAAACAATAAAAACCATTCTTTTTTAGTAAATGAAGACTATAATAGTTTTTCCAAATCATGCATGCCATAGAATACTGGATGGAATGTACCTTCATCGTTCTAAGAGAGGTTTTTGTGCATGAGCACGTGTTCCTTCTAACTTCAGCAGTCTTTCCTCCTCTACTCGATTCATGACAACCATGTTTTCATATGTTTTCTTATTTATAATTTTCCATCAAACGTATTGATATAGTGACCTTGCTAGAGAATGTGAACAAGGGACAACATAATTCTCTATAGCTCTAGAAGGTAGACTCACATCATGCAGAAAAAATCATGGAGTCTAAGTAGTTTAATATTGACGCTGCCAAGTCCTGAGGTCTCGAGACTTGATTTGTATGAAAAATATGTTGTTCTGTCTACATCATCACTAAAATCTTCAAAATGATATTTCTCAAAGGTAATATGGTAGGTTTCACATATATCAAGCAACCATGCATATGTCCAAGAAGAAAATGAAGTATGAAGCAGATCTTTAGAAACTTCAATATTACAATGGGAAATAATATAATGAGAAGATTCATATGCTTTATCTTTAGGTGGATCTGATGCTTTAAATTTTTCTTCTTTATGGTTTCAACTATATTTGATTCTCTTCTAGGGTATTCTACATGTTGATGCATCATTTCGCTCTCTACCACTATGAATGTAGTGAAGATCAGGTCTCTCTCCTTGATGGTGTTTATCCCACCTTCATCTGGAATTAGTTCTTCCACACCATCTTCTACTACCACTTATTTTAGGAGAATCACGTGATTGATTATTTTCTTTATGAGCAAGGCACACTACTTCTTTAGGGGATTGAGTTGTGTTGGAAATGTTGTCATTGATGGCAAAGGAGATGACAAAGGAGGAGCACTAGAAAGGCAGCAGAGACATCAGAGGAAACAGAGACAAATAGAGATAGAAAAAGAGAAGTAAGGAGAAGCATCAGTCAAGGAGTAGATGATAGCAAAGAAGCAGAAAAATATTCAAGGTGCAGAGTGGGTATCTTTAAGTGTTCAGCATTGCATGGGTATGGTGAGACTCTGTAATTCGAAGTATAAATGGCTCCTATGTGAAATTATGATTAACTCTGTACATCGATTTACTGTGGAGTATAGTGTGTGAGGTTATATATATACTAAGGAAATTACAGTCATAACACAGTGAACCCGCAAAGGAAATTGTGAAATCAGGTGATGGCACAGTAATAATTGTATGGAAATGCTCTGAATGAATTTCTGTGTAGAGGTTTTGTGGTCGATATTGGTGAAGTCAAGTTTAAAACTTCTGGGTTGAAGTATTAAATTGAATTGATATGTTACGAATTTGGGCTGGATTCATATAATCTATTTTATGAAGAAATTATGTATTTTATGGTGAATGTACATTACTGTGGAAGTGAGTAGATGAAAATTTCAATGTGGGCGTAGCGTTCTTGGAGTATCACATTGCAGAGATCGTGAAATTAGATCGACGGCGTAGTTTGATTGCTATGAATGAGATTTAACTACAATGGAGATTCGTTATAATGATAATAGTTGAGTAGTATCATTGAACGGTATTGGAACCACGAGTTAGTGTTGTACGCGAAAGCTAAGCGGAACTCGGAAGACGGAACCCAGTAGCGGAACGCGGAGTTAGGCGGAACCCCGAGCCAAAAGGGCGGAACCATGACCAGATGAACAGTGACGGTGGTTTATGGTTTTCATCGCACCACCTTTACATGGTGGGCGGTATTTGAGGAGTTGGGAGCGATTCCACAGGACGGACGACGCGTGTCCCAGAGCAAGTTGGAAAAACCACTCTCACTGTGTGCCATCGCGCATTAACTCTCGACTAAGGACCCCGTGCGATATCGATACAAGCCGTTGATCTGGAGGGAATTCATCGGACGATGATCATAGTGGGAATATGCGCGAAGGTTAACTTAAGGTACGTGCATGTGCATTTGATTGATTCCGTCGATTGTATGGTGGGGCCCATGCATATGAATGCGTTGATTATTGTTAAGATTTGCAGATTTATTAACCTTTGGGGTCATAGTTATAAGGTTCGAACATTTAGTTATGAGGTGTGAAGGAAGCCCCTGAAATGAAATAATAATTGTCGGGTTTATTTAAATATCAAAGGTCTTGGGTCACATAAGGGTTGTCTATTATATCAATTGGTACTAAGCCCATCAACACATTCCTTAGTCTAAGTCTATGAATTCGATAATTGAACCTGAAGAAGAAGGCTCCCTTATTGAATTAATAGAACGAACCAAGATATTGAACTATTCGAATTATGGGTTGGTTGGGCAAAGAACTTTGAATGTATTTTACACAGAGGTTGACATTTATTATAAAGGTCGAAGGTTGACCCGAATCCTTACAAGTGTATTGACAAAGATTCAGCATGTAAAGGTTGCCACTGCAGAAATTAAAAGTATTGAAATTTCCCAGCAGTGATATTAAAAGACAGTTATGTGTACCACAGTTATACAACTGCAATGAAGAAGAGAGCCTACAAGAACGAAAGAGAGAGAAACAACAGCAGAAAAGACAAATCCAGTCAAGTCAAACTCCAGAAAAGAAGCTGAGTGAAATTGAAGTGTGTAACCGAAAATGTGAATGTAAATGTTGTAATTAAATTTTTTATTGTTTGTGATGCATTGGAAAGTATCCTAAGGAAAAGAAAAATCCCACTGTAGCATGGAAATTTTTACATATCATTACAATTTTAAATTGAGATTGGATAAAGGAATGAGAAGATAGAAGCCAAAGAGTCATGATTGTTCACTCAAAATTCCTTGTGAAATACAAACAGTCATGTGAGGAACTCTATAAATAATATCAACCGGATATGCATAAAAAAGAAGTTAGAGAGAGTAAATATAGAGAAGGCAAAGTATAGAAGAGAGAGGCAGAGAAGATTAAGAAAAGAAAAGAAGAAAGAGAAGCTACAGAATAGAGCTGATATCTGAGATAAATCAGCAAACATTTAGTTTGATAAATTGAGGAAGTTGGAGCTTCCCTATCAAGTTGCAGCTAAATAGCTGTCAGTTGTAGTTGACTGAGGTTGGAACCTCCTGTAGGTTGGTGCCTGCAGAAAATTGAAGGCAGTTGGTGCTTCCTTGCAAGTTGTAGCTTGCAGAATTGAGGATTGGAGCCTCCTGTAGGTTGGTGTCTGCAGAAAAACAATGGTGAGAGGGAGTTGGAGCTTGCCTTTGCATCACAACAATAATAAGATGTGTTTTTCTCCCTTTATGGGTTTCCACTTATATTTGTTGTCTCAGTGCATGATGTTTATGGTCATATGGAAAGGATGCATGGATGAACAATTTCAGGGGGAGCATTAGCCTTGCTGAGCGTAATGCATTGTTGGCATTATGATGGTTCTGAAATATGATCTCTCTCTCTTGAGGTCTTTTGGTATTGGTATTGGTTGTAAAAATTCATATGTATAATTTGATGAAAAGTTTATATTGAGACCTATGATGTAAATTGTAATATTCAGTCATGAAAAGGGCTTGTTCAATTTTGTAAACCCACTTGGTTGGGTAATTGAGTCAAAATGTGTAAACCCACTTGGTTGGGTACTTGAGTCTCATATTTAAATCCACTTGGTTGAATCTTTGATGTAAGTATGAGTCCTTGGTGATAGGAATATCATAGAATCATGTACTTCATTGAAAAATATGTTTGAACATTTAGCATGAACTCAGGGGGAACATGGTATCTTCAGTGCACATCAGATCTACAGAGCGCTTCTTTATACATGAGGAGAAAAACCTTGTTTTGGTTTTGATCCGCCCTTTTCCCTTGATGTCAAAGGGGGAGAGTGACATGGTGTTTGAATAAGGGAAGAATATCATTATGCTTAATGTATCTATCTGTAGTGGTGATCAAACACCATCGTGGTTGCCATCAAGTCCAAAGGGGGAGTCTGTTGGCAATATGATGCAATATGTTGTCCTTGATGGCAACCCACTTGATGAAGATGATGGCAACCTACTTAATGAAGTTGATCTTGATGCTTGATGAGTTTATTAATGATGTAAATATGATGTTCTACAAGTAGCTCAAAAGTACCAAAGAAAGAAATATCAGTAAGGGCCAGAACAATGATGAAAATTGTGTGACACAAAGCATACGCGGGTTTGTTTAGGAAAATTAGCGTATGCACGCGGAAAAGTACGTGCCAAGTTGCGTATGCTCAATTCTGCTCTAAATGTGTAAAACCAGGGGTTACTACCATGGTATTGACCGATTGTATTGAGTGCTGGTTCGTCTATTTGGTCCCGTCCAGGAATACCATCGGAAGTGGTGTGGTTTTGGCTCATGGTATTTTCAAAGGCTAAATCTATATAAGGAGAAGAAAATCATTGTGCAAGGGGTGTGCAATATGTCTGGGTTTGAATGAATGCTTCTCTTTGAATTATATATGAATGGAATGGGTAACAGTTGAATGATAGATCTGAATTCATAATGCACCTATGAAGAGAATGATGAAGAAGGGTATCTAGATCTGAAATGTATTTGTATTTTCTAGATCTGTTTATGGAATGTTTAGATCTGAGATGAGGCGAACATGTTTCTGAAGTGACAAGTAAAATCTGAGCTATGCATCTGTTCTGAAGAATTGTGCTACCCTAAAATGTCTGAAGATATATACGCTAGTTTGTAACAGAGGAAGCGCGTATATACAAGGGTTGTATTAAGCGAAAGTGCATATGGGTTGTGAAATTAGTTCTGTAATATGTGCAGATGTATACGCGGGTTTATATGAATGAAAGCGCGTATATACGTCGGATCAGTGAAAGGAAAGAGCGTATGAAAACTAGGGTTTGCTGAAGTATATGGTATGAAATGTCTGATCTGTTCTGTTGTTTTACTACTATCTGACAATGATGTATTCATACAGATCTGGGTTGTTTGAATGATGATTATGCTGCTGGTTATATTGATGAAAGATCAAGTTGTTGATTGATTGCTTGATGATTCAATGAATGAAGTGATGGAGTTATAAGTTTCAGTTTGATGTATGATTGAGCTTAAATGTGTGGAGTGGATCCAGTGTGAAAATTGATGAAACGTGGTCCATGGTAGAGCTGAGGGTCGTAGCCTTCAGTCAGGAGGTCATAGCTCCCTTCCAGGTGAGGCTGGTAAACGAGAGCAGGGGGTCGTAGCTCCCTTCCAGGAGAGGCTGGTAAACGAGTGCAGGGGGTCGTAGCTCCCTTCCAGGAGAGGCTGGTAAACGAGAGCAGGGGGTTGTAGCTCCCTTCCAAGAGAGGCTGGTAAACGAGAGAAGGTT
This sequence comes from Pinus albicaulis, assembly GCA_034641835.2. NCBI lineage: Eukaryota > Viridiplantae > Streptophyta > Pinopsida > Pinales > Pinaceae > Pinus > Pinus albicaulis. Next base: position 251,894,535 of record CM076581.1, read on the forward strand.
GTAGCCTTCTACAGGTGGGTGCCTGCGTGCTAGTATGAGTCTGCGCCAGTACATGGTTGTAACATTTTTTCTTTATATAATAAATATTGAAGACTGAGACGACGACAGCGGTGGTTTTCTCCCGACTTGGGTTTCCACCTTAAATCTTGGTGTTCATGTGTTATGCTTATGTGTGATGCTTTATTCTGTTATTACTGCACATGCTTACTATTAACTTAACATCAGATGAATGAATTTTGCAAAGAACTAAGTTAAGAATTATCTGTATAATTAGATCTCTGTTCATACGCGAGTTTTATGAAGGATATCCTCATGTATACGCTAGTTGGCTTCAGCAAAGTAGCGTATGGGTTTTAGTGAATGGAAAAGTAAAAAAAAATTGAGTAAGTCCTAAATATTGATTCACCCCCCCCCCCCCTCTCAGTATTTTTCCCAACAATTGGTATCAGAGCAGGTCCTTCTGCAGAAGCTTGATCGCTTGAAGGAGATCTGTCACAATGGGAAGGAAGCAAAAGAAGAAGGCTACTCAAAAGGAGATATCTCAGAAAACATGTGCAGCAGAAAATGAAGAAGATAAAACAGGTATTGAATGTTGTTCTTGTGATTCACTTTCTTGTGCAAGCAATGGTAAAGATAGTGAAAGTAATGTTATGGATCTAGAAGAAGCTCTCAAGATTAAAGTTGAAGATCAACAAAGATCATTTAAAAGGGAGGAATCTATCTACAAAGAGATGATCTCTAGAATGAATGAACAGATGGAAACAATGAAGGAACAGGTAGAAATACATCAAATACTGCAGGATAATGCAACCAGTCGAAGTAAAAGACTTGAAGCTGAAATCATCACTCTCAAAATAAATCTGGAAAAAGCAAATAAGAAGAATGAAGAACTTAAAGCAGATCTTGAAGATCTTCTACAGACGTTTGAAGAACAAGAAAATGGGTTGAAAGAATAGATTCTAAAATTGAATGATCAAGTAGAAGAAGGAGGAAGGAAAGAAGAAAGTATGAAGCAGCAATGCCAAAAATTGGAGGTTGAGGTAAACATTCTAAAAGGTAAATTAGAAGAAAAGGATAAACTCTTGAGGTTTCAAGATAGTACTAAGATTCTGGATAATATTCTTAGTAGTCAAAGGTCTCCTTCTGTTAAATTTGGTCTTGGTTTTCATGAAATTGTTAAAGGAGAATCTAGTTCACAAGGAAGTGCTAAAGATTCAAAGGATATCAATGCAAAACCTGAAGTGTTGGAAGAAACAAAAGGTCAGCCGACAATCATGAACTCTCAAAAGAAATCATTCCCTCCTAACTATAGAAGCATCAATAATGTTGAATGCTTTAAATGTCATAATTATGGGCATGTTGCAGTCAATTGCAGAAGTAGATCGTTTCAGTCACAAACAAACAGATTCTACACAGAAAGGTACTCTGGTTTCTTTAAAGGATATTGTTTTTCATGCAACAAGTATGGTCATAAAGCAGCTAATTGCAATAGAAGGAAGAATAGAAAAACACATTATGATTCTTATGCTTATTTCTCTGGCCACATAAGATGTTATGCTTGTAACAAGTACGGACATGTAGAAAAGGAATGCAGGATGAAAAAATCTGGGAAATTGGATAACTTCCAGCACACTATTATAAAGTTCAAGCAAAGCTGGATAAAGAAGGAGGATCGGTCATAAATGTAGGGAATATTGACCCTACTGTAGTCATCCGCTTCTAAAGCTTACTTCTCTTAATGACTGTAGGAGTGATGTGAGATACATTATGGGGATTAGTAATGTATCGTCACAGGGGGAGCAATGTATGGTGATTCCCATGGTTGGTTTGGTAATTCTGGTTATGTTTATTTCTAACAGAACATCTGATGTGAAGAAGACATGTACAGGTGGTACAAATTCAGGGGGAGATGAAGGAATGTGAAATTTTCTATATTTCACCTTCCATACGTGAGTTACAGTGGAGACAGATGCGTATGCATTGATGATAAGAAAATTGGGATGACAGCTAAAGATCAGGAGCACAGGTTCAGGGGGAGCATCAGTCTGACTACTAATTATTGTATTATTGGCATTGTATCTACTTATTCTTTAGTTCTTGTGATACTCATGCTCAAGTGATGATGACATGATACATGATTTCTTATGATAAGTTTATGAATGAGTCCTGTTTGCCTTTTGCTGAAGAGTATTATTTGTTTTCACATGGATAAGATGGATGTCTTATGATTCAGAGATAAGGATAGATCATGTAGAGTTTGTTGCTGATGAATTTTGTCACGATTAAGACCGTTGTCTTACACATGTTACATCATGATAAATCTTGAAGATCTTGGTGATATCAAATCACATGGAAGATTGCTTGGCACATATTGTTTAGAAGAAGTTCAGGTATGATAATTCCTCTTAGGAAGAATATGTGGATGCTACAAAGAGCCTGAAGGCTTTGTTATTGGTGTAATTATGCTACAACTGTTGGATGACTCTTGAAAACATAGCTACATTGTCCTGTCTTTCTTATTTCATATATTCCAGGGAAGCATTTGAATATCTCAGACAGAAGCTGGAGTTGTCTCTGCCTCTCAGAAGATCAGATCTACTTAAGTGCAGAAGATTAAAATGAATACGCGAATTTCATGAAACAAAGTCGCGTATATATGCGAGTTTATAGAAATAAAGCCGCGTATGGTTAGCTGCTGACAAATTTTATTTGGGATCAGCACTCTTCAGCACAGCTACAATGCTGTTTGGTATCTCTGATGCTGTTTGGTATCTCTGGTGATGTTTCAGCTCTTATATTTCTGTTTCATTCTCTGATATTGGGTGAAGATTCCTTGATGATTGGCTGTTGAGAATTTTCAGGTTGCACAATCTAAGGAGGAACTTTGGTCATATGGAAAGGATTCCTGGATGAACAATTTCAGGGGGAGCATTAGCCTTGCTGAGCGTAATGCATTTTTGGCATTATGATGGTTCTGAAATATGATCTCTCTCTCTTGAGGTATTTTGGTATTGGTATTGGTTATAAAAATTCATATGTGTAATTTGATGAAAAGGTTATATTGAGACCTATGATGTAAATTGTAATATTCAGTCATGAAAAGGGCTTGTTCAATTTTGTAAACCCACTTGGTTGGGTAGTTGAGTCAAAATGTGTAAACCCACTTGGTTGGGTACTTGAGTCTCATATGTAAATCCACTTGGTTGAATCTTTGATGTAAGTATGATTCCTTGGTGATAGGAAGGTCATAGAATAATGTACTTCATTGAAAAATATGTTTGAACATTCAGCATGAACTCAGGGGGAGCATGGTATCTTCAGTGCACATCAGATCTACAGAGCGCTTCTTTCTACATGAGGAGAAAAACCTTGTTTCGGTTTTGATCCGCCCTTTGCCCTTGATGTCAAAGGGGGAGAGTGACATGGTGTTTGAATAAGGGAAGAATATCATTATGCTTAATGTATCTATCTGTAGTGGTGATCAAACACCATCATGGTTGCCATCAAGTCCAAAGGGGGAGATTGTTAGCAATATGATGCAATATGTTGTCCTTGATGTCCTTGAATGTTGTTCTTGTGATTCACTTTCTTGTGAAAGCAATGGTAAAGATATTGAAAATAATGTTATGGATCTAGAAGAAGCTCTTAAGATTAAAGTTGAAGATCAACAAAGATCATTTAAAAGGGAGGAATATATCTACAAAGAGATGATCTCTAGAATGAATGAACAGATGGAAACAATGAAGGAACAGGTAGAAATACATCAAATATTGCAGGATAATACAACCAGTCGAAGTAAAAGACTTGAAGCTGAAATCATCGCTCTCAAAATAAATCTGAAAAAAGAAAATAAGAAGAATGAAGAACTTAAAGCAGATCTTGAAGATCTTCTACAGACGTTTGAAGAACAAGAAAATGGGTTGAAAGAAGAGATTCTAAAATTGAATGATCAAGTAGAAAAAGGAGGAAGGAAAGAAGAAAGTATGAAGTAGCAATGCCAAAAATTGGAGGTTGAGGTAAACATTCTAAAAGGTAAATTAGAAGAAAAGGATAAACTCTTGAGGTTTCAAGATAGTACTAAGATTCTGGATAATATTCTTAGTAGTCAAAGGTCTCCAACTATATTAAGGTGATACAGTTTCATGTTATTATTAAGAGAAATCTAGTTCTGAAGTGCTAAAGATTCAAAGGATATCAATGCAAAACCTGAAGTGTTGGAAGAAACAAAAGGTCAGCCGACAATCATGAACTCTCAAAAGAAATCATTCCCTCCTAACTATAGAAGCATCAATAATGTTGAATGGTTTAAATGTCATAATTATGGGCATGTTGCAGCCAATTGCAGAAGCAGATCATTTTAGTCACAAACAAACAGATTCTACACAGAAAGGTACTCTGGTTTCTTTAAAGGATATTGTTTTTCATGCAACAAGTATGGTCATAAAGCAGCTGATTGCAATAGAAGGAAGAATAGAAAAACACATTATGATTCTTATGCTTATTTCTCTAGACACATAAGATGTTATGCTTGTAACAAGTACGGACATGTAGAAAAGGAATGCAGGATGAACAGATCTGGGAAATTGGATAACTTCCAGCACACTATTAGAAAGTTCAAGCAAAGCTGGATAAAGAAGGAGGATCGGTCAGAAATGTAGGGAATATTGACCCTACTGCAGTCATCCGCTTCTAAAGCTTACTTCTATTAATGACTGCAGGAGTGATGTGAGATACATTATGGGGATTAGTAATGTATCGTCACAGGGGGAGAAATGTATGGTGATTCCCATGGTTGGTTTGGTAATTCTGGTTATGTTTATTTCTAAGAGAACATCTGATGTGAAGAAGACATGTACAGGTGGTACAACTTCAAGGGGAGATGAAGGAATGTGAAATTTTCTATATTTCACCTTCCATACGCGAGTTACAGTGGAGACAGACGCGTATGCATTGATGATAAGAAAATTGGGATGACATCTAAAGATCAGGAGCACAGGTTCAGGGGGAGCATCAGTCTTACTACTAATGATTGTATTATTGGCATTGTATTTGCTTATTCTTTAGTTCTTGTGATACTCATGCTCAAGTGATGATGACATGATACATGATTTCTTATGATAAATTTATGAATGAGTCCTGTTTGCCTTTTGCTGAAGAGTATTATTTGTTTTCATATGGATAAGATGGAAGTCTTATGATTAAGAGATAAGGATAGATCATGCAGAGTATGTTGCTGATGACTTTTTTCACGATTAAGACCATTGTCTTACACATGTTACATCATGATAAATATTGAAGATCTTGGTGATATCAGATCACATGGAAGATTGCTTGGCACATATTGTTTATAAGAAGTTCAGGTATGATAATTCCTCTTAGGAAGAATATGTGGATGCTACAAAGAGCCTGAAGGCTTGGTTATTGGTGTAATTATGATACAACTGTTGGATGACTCTTGAAAACATAGCTACATTGTCCTGTCTTTCTTCTTTCATATATTCCAGGGAAGCATTTGAATATCTCAGACAGAAGCTGGAGTTGTCTCTGCCTCTCAGAAGATCAGATCTACTTAAGTGCAGAAGATTAAAATGAATACGCGGATTTCATGAAACACAGTTGCGTATATACACGAGTTTATAGAAATAAAGCCGCGTATGGTTAGTTGCTGACAAATTTTACTTGGGATCAGCACTCTTCAGCACAGCTGTAGTGTTGTTTGGTATCTCTGATGCTGTTTGGTATCTCTGGTGATGTTTCAGCTCTTATATTTCTGTTTCATTCTCTGATATTGGGTGAAGATGCCTTGATGATTGGCTGTTGAGAATGTTCAGATTGCACAATCTAAGGAGGAACTTTGGTCAAATGGAAAGGATGCCTGGATGAACAATTTCAGGGGGAGCATTAGCCTTGTTGAGCATAATGCATTGTTGGCATTATGATGGTTCTGAAATATGATCTCTCTCTCTTGAGGTCTTTTGGTATTGGTATTGGTTATAAAAATTCATATGTGTAATTTGATGAAAAGGTTATGTTGAGACCTATGATGTAAATTGTAATATTCAGTCATGAAAAGGGCTTGTTCAATTTTGTAAACCCACTTGGTTGGGTAGTTGAGTCAAAATGTGTAAACCCACTTGGTTGGGTACTTGAGTCTCATATGTAAATCCACTTGGTTGAATCTTTGATGTAAGTATGAGTCCTTGGTGATAGGAAGGTCATAGAATCATGTACTTCATTGAAAAATATCTTTGAAAATTCAGCATGAACTCAAGGGGAGCATGGTATCTTCAGTGCACATCAGATCTACAGAGTGCTTCTTTCTACATGAGGAGAAAAACCTTGTTTTGGTTTTGATCCGCCCTTTGCCCTTGATGTCAAAGGGGGAGAGTGACATGGTGTTTGAATAAGGGAATAATATCATTATGCTTAATGTATCTATCTGTAGTGGTGATCAAACACCATCGTGGTTGCCATCAAGTCCAAAGGGGGAGATTGTTGGCAACATGATGCAATATGTTGTCCTTGATGGCAACCCACTTGATGAAGATGATGGCAACCTACTTAATGAAGTTGATATTGATGCTTGATGAGTTTATTAATGATGTAAATCTGATGTTCTACAAGTAGCTCAGAAGTACCAAAGAAAGAAATATCAGTAAGGGCCAGAACAATGATGAAAAGTGTGTGACACAAAGCATACGCGGGTTTGTTTAGGAAAAGTGCGCACGTATGCATGCGGAAAAGTACGTGCCAAGTTGCATATGCTCAATTGCGCTCTAAATGTGTAAAACCAGGGGTTACTACCATGGTATTGACCCATTGTATTGAGCGCTGGTTTTTCTATTTGGCCCCGTCCAGGAATACCATCGGAAGTGGTGTGGTTTTGGCTCATGGTATTGTCAAAGGCTAAATCTATATAAAGAGAAACAAATCATTGTGCAAGGGGTGTGAAAGATGTCTGGGTTTGAATGAATACTTCTCTTTGAAGTATATCTGAATGGAATGGGTAACAGTTGAATGATAGATCTGAATTCATAATGCACCTATGAAGAGAATGAGGAAGAAGGGTATCTAGATCTGAAATGTATTTGTATTTTCTAGATCTATTTATGGAATGTTTAGATCTGAGATGAGGCGAACATGTTTCTGAAGTGAAGAGTAAAATTTGAGCTATGCATCTGTTCTGAAGAATTGTGCTGCCCTAAAATGTCTGAAGATATATACGCTAGTTTGTAACAGAGGAAGCGCGTATATACGGTTGTGTGTGAAAACGTATGTATTGTATTCGTCTCTTGTGTATGTGCGATGTCTGGCAGTTTATATGAATGAAAACGCGTATATACGGATCGATGAAAAGGAAAGCGCGCATGAAAACTAGGGTTAACTGAAGTCTATGGAATGAAATGTCTGATCTGTTCTGTTGTTTTACTACTATCTGACAATGATGTATTCATATAGATCTGGATTGTTTGAATGATGATTATGCTGCTGGTTATATTGATGAAAGATCAAGTTGTTGATTGATTGCTTGATGATTGATGAATGAAGTAATGGAGTTATAAGTTTCGGTTTGATGTATGATTGAGCTTAAATGTGTGGAGTGGATCCAGTGTGAAAATTGATGAAACGTGGTCCATAGAGGTGCTGAGGGTTGTAGCCTTCAGTCAGGGGGTTGTAGCTCCTTCCAGGTGAGGCTGGTAAACGAGACGAAAAGAACGGGGGCTGTAGCTCCCTCCCGGGGAGAAGTGCACGTAGCGAGTGCGAGGGGGTGTGGCTCCCTTCCGGGGAGAGGTTGGTAAGCGAGAGCGAGGGGGTTGTAGCTCCCTTCCGGAGAAGCTGGTAAACGAGAGAAGGTTGTAGCAATTGATGGCTAGCGTCTTTGGTATAGTCTGCGCCGATTACAGTTTATATGATTTTCTTTATATAATAAATATTGAAAGTAGAGGCAGCGACAACGATTAGTTTCTCGAACTTGGTTTCCATAAATCCTGGTGTTCATATTCCAACCTTGCATGTGATCGTTTATTATATATTCACTATACAACAACTATATGGATGAATGAATGTTGCAAAGAACTAAGTTAAGAATTATCTGTATAATTAGATCTCTATTCATACATGAGTTTTATGAAGGATATCCGCGTGTATACACTAGTTGGCTTCAGAAAAGTAGCATATGGGTTTTAGTGAATGGAAAAGTAAAAAAAAATTGAGTAAGTCCTAAATACTGATTCACCCACCCCCCCCCCCCCTCTCGCTTAGTATTCCTACCTTTGAATTTGAAACCTTAAATTCATTAAATTTTTTTTCAAAATTTCAAATCCAAAACCCTTTGTATTTGAAAGTTCTCCCCCTATACTTGGGAAGCATTGCAATTGGTCTGAATAATTCTAGCACCAAAAGTGGCATACTTCCATGGGCATGAGGGCCCTCAAAAGATGAATCGATACTCACATGCGCTTCATTCATATTCATGTGAGGGGGAACTCTTATATCAAAATATGTCCCCAACTACTTGTTTGTGTCTTCCGAGAATTGAACCTAATTAGTAGGTGACCTTCCACATTACCATATTTTATAATGAAACATATCCCCATGGACCAAACCTTGAATATAGGAATCATTGATCCTCTTGAAATTGTTCTCTTAGGGTTTCTATTGTGGGTTTTTTGAATAAAATTCCAAAAACCAACCCCACATCCCAGGACTTAAAAATTTTTGCTCCTTCATGGACAAATTTTCTAACAAATTCGAAGTTTTCAAACCTGTGTCTAAACTGTAACTTTTGGCCCCTTAAATTTTAATTTGTACCTTGTATTGGGTGCAGTATTTAAGGATATTTCAAGCACCTTTTTCCATATTTTTGGTAATTTCCTGTCATTAAAACCATGAATTCCTTGACACAATGCCACTCTGCCTAGTTACAGAAGAAATATTTTCTCATAATTATTATTATGCCATTTTCTGTTAAATATTGAATGAAACAATATCTTTTTTGGAATGACTAACGAGGGAAATTTTGGAAGAGATCTTTTGAATGTTTTTATTTCAGGTGTTGTTGTAGTTATTAAATACTAGGGGGTAGATAGTTGCTGCTATCACTTGCTGTTACATCCCGAGTTTGCTGTTACACCTTGATTTTGTTGTTACGCCATGAAGTTGTTGCTACACTACAAACTGTCAAAGACTGTGGCCGCTATTTTTAAGATAGTTGTTGAAGGTCATGAGAAGTAACTCTATGCAGATGGTTGAAGAAATATTTGAGCATTTACAATTGCAAGGATGGTGTAACCATAATAGGTCTTTTAATTGAAAACAATTTGTAACAACTTCTATTTTATTCTAATTCGATCAGCATGAGAATCGTGAGATTCTCATGACTGATTTGTTCCCTAATTTTGGGGCTTGTAAAAGAATTTATAAAAAGCCTCTGTCTCATAAGGAGGCGACAGAAACACAGGAACAATACCAACATTTTGATCTTGTATTCTTCACGGGGGATTCACTCAATGAACCTCTGACATATCACGTGCGTTCATGGCATACTAAACAATAACTCTAATTTGACTACATATTGAAAAATAAATCCAGAAATCCTATTATTTAACCCCCTAGCAATACAAACCCAATACACCTTCCCAATTTAAAAATCCCTACTTTCACTAGATATTGTAAGTATCCATTTTTTCATTAACATTTTTATACCCCTTTATATTTTTTCATTAACTTGGAGCTCCAATTTTTATACCTGCCAATATAAAAACCCTTTATCTCATATATCCCCCAATATATTATGTCATTTTTTCCTCAATATATATCCCCCAATATGAACCCATGTGGTATGATATTACTCCCTCAGTGAAGCCCCTATGGTATTCTTCAGTTATTTCAATATAATACACATCTGGTGATTTTTTTATAGATTTCGTGTTGAATATTTAACTAGTTTTCATTCCATCGCTGCACCCTTCTAGGGAGGAAGGGCCCTCCTCTTTAGCATGGATCTTAGTAGTAGTAGATTAATTTCTTTCTTTATATTGGCATGGATTTCTTATTTTCATTGCATATAATGATTGTAGCACATACACACTTCTATTTTCAGATTCATTATATGTTTTCCATTGAATTGGTCCTATCTATAATATTCAATCAACTGTTACAATATAGTTAATGATGCATGCGCACCTATTTCTATTCTGAAGTTTATGAAGTGTGAAGTCTTTATTTATTGAGTGAGCTTCATTCTTGCGGTGTGATTTTTTAATATCTGCAAGAATGCTTTAAATCTTGCAAGTGTTTTCAACGACATTTTTACATTTTTTCCTAGTTGTTCATGTATTGACACAGATAGTGAAGATACCTTGAAATAAAAATACCTACCCTGGTTAACAATTAATGTTTGAGGTTCAGTTGTTTTAAGATTGATATAATCGTGCAAACACCTTGCAAGTGATTGATCACACCACTTTTTATTACTGCTACAAATGTGCTTTGATGGGATTTTAGCTATAATTTTCATTATGACATAATTTACATTTTTGTAAATGTGTGAACCCAAACTGTTGCTCCCATTCCAACTTTGCATGCTATGTATGGAAGAGAGGCATTTGTAAGGTCTAATCATTTTTATCTCCATGTAGACTTATCAATATTTGTTTTGCTACACATCCCAGTGTTATTACACATATGGTATTTTTCTAATCATCATATCCTTCTTTTTATTCTAGTTTTATTTGTACAACCATGTTTTTTGGATTGTGATCCTTTCTCTTACATGTTGTGATAGCTTGTGATGTTATAAATATAGATGATATTGATGAAAACTTTTGACTCAATTGGAGGGTTACAATAGGTTTAAATTGGAACTTTATGAGCTGGTCATTCTTCCATTACAGAGGCCTAATTTTTTTGGGCAGTGCAAGTTCCTTAGTCCTCCAAAAGTTTTTTTGGTGTATGGTCCTTCTGGAACTAGGAAAACATTACTTGAAAAGGAAATAGCAAGATAATTAGGGGTTTTTTAATCAATGTAAGGCTAGCCAATATAATGATCAAATGGTTTGGGAATTCTTAGAATCTTGGTATGTTAACATCCCTACCTTAGTTTTGTTTGAAGCCTTATAAGCACTTTCTTGCATTGGCAATATATTTTTCTATTACTTTTCTCTTTCATGATGGTAATTTGATACTTGCTTGGTCATTTTTGGCTTGTTTTGATAATTTTTGTTTTAGTAGATATTTTTAGGATATTATACTATATTCCCTCATTTTTTATATATATGGCTTTACTTGAATTCTCATACATGATGGAAAATAGATGTCTTGGGGTGCTAAAATTTAAGGATGCGAACAAATATCACTATAGATTTGTTAAAATTTTCGAGCTAAAGACAATGGTTTTTGATATGGAACCAATCACCTTAGCAAAAAATCCTCTCATTTTTTATTACTTATTGAATCTAGGGGATATCCCAAAGTGAAAATTATAAGGTATTTTATGGGACTAGATCACTAGCACTAAAAATAATCTTTACATTGGATGATTCAACATCTTGATGACCCATATCCTATTGACCACAAATTTTTTATTAATTTATGTAGGGGCATTAGACACTAGCCAGCAATGTAGGAATTTTGTCCACATGTTGTGGCTAGGAGGGTTCAGAAAATTTGAATTGTAACAACTAGGTGTCAATACCTCAGTTGACTGTATCATTTAGATTAGTTAGATTTGTAGAAGTCGAATAGTTTCGTTCGATCCATCTATCACATTTCAGTTAGTTGAATAATTGTAATTAGACCTTTGATTTCTAGAACGGTCCTCTCAGAGGAACTGAAGAGTCATATTTTTATGTATATAAATGTAATCCCTCGGATGTATTAAGGGAGAAAAAAATAAGAGGAGGAATAGAGAGATTTCTGCAATAAAATCCGTGTGTTCACAATTGTTTCTAGTTAAATGATTTCAAAGCTTGTTGCCATTGGATTGACTCGAACCTTTGTCTGTGAAGAGATTTTTTAATTGTGAAGCAATTGAATTCTGTGTGTATATATATAATTACTGAGTCGAGCCTATTAGGTCTCTGTAGTAAGCAAGATTGGCAAAATTCCGATCACAGAGTTAACATCATTTCAACCAACTTTGGGATTCTAGGATCTAGCCCACCTGAATCCGGAGAGGGATCTCTCCAGTATGTACAAAGATGGATTTGTCTTTGAAGTTTGGGGTAATTATATTAGGCTAGTTATGAATTCCAAGGGTTCGTTTGGTTTTTTGGATGATTGAACATAGTTGCTGTCTGAGGCAGAAAGATCTATATGCAAATAGGTTCAAAAGTGAGAAGTTGCAAGCGAAAAGAGTAAGCTTTGATCAAGAAGAAAGATGATGGCAGGTTTTCAGTCCATTGGGCTATGGAGTCATAAGGGGATTTAATTTAAACAATCAGGTTCAAGAGTGGTCTATGGGGCAAGTCATCTATGCCTAAGGATCTCTTTAAAGTTTGATTTATGGAATGGAGTGATACAATAAGAAAGGGAAATGACGGATGCAGAACAAAGAGCAGCCCAGAATCTGGTAAGTACATTGAAACTAGCCAGCCTTTGATACACTTCTGATAGAAAACATATAAAAACAAAAAGGAAACTTGAAGGCAACTTTTGGAGTAGAAGCTAGCGGGCCGGACGCACCACAAATCCTCTCCTAGCTCTTCTTTACTTGGTTACTTTCAAGACAATCACAGAGATAACACAGAATGGCCTAGATCTGATGAGTGCTGGAAACTGGTCGACTTTTAACACACTCTAAGGGAAACAATCGCAATAGTTGAGCAAAACGAAAAGAAGGGAGCCTAACCTTAATTTCATGATTTCATCTTCACACAACATATGTTGATAACATTCAAAAAATACACCCCATTAAGACAATAAAGACGAAACTGACATCACGATACAATAGAAATGACGGATGCGAGAACAGACGACCCGAGAATACGTAAGTACTTTGAAACTAGCCAGCCTTTGATACACTTCTGATAGAAAACATATAAAAACAAAAAGGAAACTTGAAGGCAACTTTTGGAGTAGAAGCTAGCGGGCCGGACGCACCACAAATCCTCTCCTAGCTCTTCTTTACTTGGTTACTTTCAAGACAATCACAGAGATAACACAGAATGGCCTAAGATCTGATAAGTGCTTTGAAACTAGTCAGCTTTTAACACATCCTAAGGGAAACAATCAAATAGTTGAGCAAATAAGAAAGGGACTCAGGGCTAACCTTAATTTCCTTAGTTCATCTTCACACAACATATATTGAAAGTAACATTCAAAAATAACATTCAGCTAAGACAATAAGACGAGGGAACGCCAGCATCCCTGTACTTAAACTGAATTAAATCATTTTCAAATAACACAGTTGAAAGAAAACATTTAAATAAAGGTTTCTCAGCCAGAGAAGGTTACTGATACACAGTAGGTCCTAACCCTGTTTAAACTGTTCTTTATAGTGGAAAATGAAACAAATTGAAAACAGAAACAAATACAAGTTACAGTGAGAATAACATCACCATCAGCATAGACCAGGATCCCATAAATCAGCTTGTATTGATGCTTCAAAACAGTTACAATCTTCAAATCCAGTGTTTTAATCCATCTCTCTTCATAACCTAACTTATCTGCTACAAGCAGAGCTCCAAGAGCCAGTGAAATCCTATCTACAATCAAGAGTCTTCAGCTCAGTTACAATTACAATGCTTCAACAGTTACATTAACAACCAACCCCTCACTCATCTTCTACTGAAGTATTTATAGAAGGATGAGGAGGTGAGATCTGATCAAAGATCTCAAAATCAATTAATACAGTCATTAATGTCTTCTTGGCCTTTGAGGGGCTCAACGAAGAGCTATATAGATGTTCCACTATATTGAATGATTTACACTTATGAATTTAGCTCGGTGGGAGCTTCATTTAACTTTTGAGGCTCTGTGTATCAATAGGGTTGCTCTGCCGACATTCTGTCATTAATTTCCTGGCAGAAATAACTCCTTTGGCTGTGTCGAGGCAAAATAATTGACTTTGATCAATAAATTCAGTTCTTGATCGAATACTTTGAGGCACAGGTGGTGCTTTAGTTGCTGGGAAGAATCAATTTGCTTCCATCTGTGGCAGTGAAGGTTTTCCTGATAAAACACTTTAGATTTTCCTTTAATCTGTGTTTTTAGATCCAGGGATTAGGCATTTGATAATTGTCTTAGCCTTTATCCCCGCAAATCTGTTCACTAATCTGTTGTTCTGGTTCATTTTTGTCTTCTACCACTGATACTCTTTCTCTGCGCTCCATTTAATGTTTTCAGGTTTAACCGGGGCATTCGGTACCAAGGCTCATGAAATCTTGCTGGACCACGTGTATCTATACCCGGTGATCGAATTCCTTATGTATTCGAAGGCCGGAGGATCGTCATCCTCGGCCTGCGAAAATTTCTTCATTTTAAGCGAAAAAACCTTAGAATCTGTAAAAAACAAACGAATGTTACAAAAATCCTGCGTTTATAGGGAAATCTGCTTTGGGGACTGTGCGGAGGAGCATGGGCTATTGGATGGCATCATCCAACGGCCAGGATCAAATCTGGGTGATCGGTGGTGGAGGATGAATTTGAGCCGTCGATCGCGTGGTGATCGACGGTCGAGATCAGGCAACGGAGAGTCAGCGGGAAAATGTTGACTGGGCGATGGAATCGGGAAACTGAACATGAGCCGTCGATCTGCAGAGATCGACGGCGGAGATTGAATCTCGGCCGCGTGATGACTATGTTAACATGCACGCATGTTGGTTAAAGGTCGAGCATGTCAGAAGATCGACGGGAGGGCCCGGATCGGACGGTGGAGGTGGATTCCGCTGCGTGGTTATGGTACGAAGATTAACGCGCGAAATGATTTGGTGGCGCGGCGGTTTTGAAATAGTGTTGAGGACACGCGTCGGCCAGCGTATGGAATCACTGGCCAACGGGAGAAAACCGGCCTTGCCCGAAAGGCGGTGCGGAATGGACACAGGCGGTATTTAGACATTAGTGCGGGAAAAGGGGGGGTCCACTGGGAGAACGCTCCGCTCCGTCCGATCTGCGGAGCAGATCGACGGCTGTGGTTAAAAACTAATTTGCACATGCGGATAAATCAAAACATTATAAAACCTGATTTTTGATGTTTTGCAAAGGTTTTTCTTCTTAATGTTTTGGGCGGAAAACTTAAAATGAAATGATAAGCGCCCTTTGATTTCGCGCGCGGTTCTAGCGCTCGGGCTTATGGATGAAAAGGGTGAAGGGCTTAGCCCGCGGGGGCTAAAAACCTTAATACATAAAAATATGTATTTTCTATGGTTTTTCAATAATTCTCCAAAGGATTTTAAGGTTCCGAAAAGGTTACAAAGTGGGTTTTTAACCTTAGGAAATGGATTTTATGAAGGGATAAAGGGAAAACATATGCTTTTGTGGGGTTTTTATGGAAAAAAGGAAAATGGAGAATGATGTAAGTTGGAATAAAGGGAGAGGGGAAAAGGGGAATGCAACAGTATTTGATTTGGATTTTTGTAGGATATCAAAGGCTCGAAGAAGGAAACAGCTGTGAAGATTTAACCAAAAACATGAGTTTCATCAAAAATACTTCAAGCACCAACAATTTCAGGACTGAATTTGTTTCTTGAAGGCTGCAAAGAATATTTAGCCACCAGCTGATATGACATAAAAACATGGGTGGCTAACAATGGCTCCACTTGGGGATGGTGCCAAGAATTCAGACTTGATTTCTCTGGGATGCTGACTGGTGCCTGATCCATTATTTGCTCTGCTTTGCTCTGAAAAATAATATCAGTCATGAAAGAAACATGAACTTCATCAATACAAATTTCTCCCTACCCAATCCTACTGATCTAACATTTTTTCTTCTTCATTGGAGTGCACTTGGATTGGCAAACTCTTTTCACAACATTTTATTCTTTTGAAAGCATAAAAACTAATCTAATGCTACTCCTTATTTCTCCCTGAACTCAGATTGAACAGTTGAGCTCAGATATTTATCTACCTAATCTACTGTCTGTTGGGATTGAACTGTCCAACAAACTTTCATTCTCTAAATTCTACAACAGAAATTTAAAAACAGCCAAGTCAATATTAAGCTGTTTGACTTGCTGTGATCTATGGAATAAAAACAAGCTGCACATAGATTATTATTTGCGGAAAAAATAAAAACAAAATGGAAGGCTTAAGATCTGAAAGTCACTTATCATGGCCTTCTCTTTTCTTCACAGCTTTGTTTTTGCTTTGCTTTTGAGCTGTCTTTGCTTTTCTTCTGGTTCAGATTTTAAACTGATTAGAACCAGATCTTTACTTTCTTTGACTCAGAATTTAACATAGATTTGAGTCATCTCCCTTTGGAAACTTTGGTTCAGATTTTGAGCTTGCTTGAACCTTAAATTTCTTACCCAATCTATCTACTGATAAGCCAAGATTGAATAGTTTGGCAAATCAAATTCACTATCCTATCAGCAGACAAATTTAAAGCTAATTAGTCAAGATTAGGCTGTTTGACTAACTAGAAGTGTGTTTTGCAGGAGTGGCATTTGAGCTTGCACACTTTCAGATTTGTTTCTCTTTTTGGCATGGGGCTTTGCCTTTCTTGTTTTCAATTCTGCCCTCTTTTCTTTTTTTCTTTGTTTTTGTATTTTTTGATTTTTCATAACTTTGAATGCAATGGTGGATGGACTATTCATAATGGAAAAAGATAAAAAGGCCTCAAACCATAAAATGGATCAAGAGAAGTAATGCTTAAGAATCCTGCCATTTACAGGACCCCCAAACAATTCTGTTCCATCCAGTTCCTGTAAGAAAAATGCATTATTACCAACAACTGAAAGAATAGAGTAGGGGCCAAGCCATAAGTTGTCAAATTTTCCATGCTTGCCCTTTTCTTCCCTTCTTGAGTCCCACTTCAAAACTTTATCCCCAATCTTGAAATTGCTAGCCTTTGTTCTTCTATCAAATATCTTCTTGATACTGTCTTGCTTCTGCAATGCCTTGCTATAGACCTCCTCCATAGTTTGCTGAAGATGAATTGTCTGGTTTATTCTTTTGGTCATGTCATTTTCTTCAGTCTGCAACTCTTGAATTAACTTCATAACTGGTACACCAAGGCTGTTAGGAAAAATTGCATCTGTACCATACACAAGCTGGAAGGGTGACATACCAATAGATTTCTTCAAAGTTAATCTGTCAGTCCAAAGTGCATGGATCAGCTTTGTGTGCCAATACTTCTTATTGTCCTCCAATAGTTTCTTGATTATGTTCACTAAGCTTTTGTTGGAAGATTCTGCAAGTCCATTACCTTGAGGGTAATAGGCTGTGGAGTGTCCCAATGTTATCTGATACTTGTGACAGAATTCAACCATTTTCTTTGATCCAAATGATGTTGCATTATCTGTGATGATCTTGGTAGGACAGCCAAATCTGGATAGGATGTTAGTCTCCATAAATTTTATGATAACTGAATCATTGGCCTGCCTACAAGAAATGGCTTCTATCCACTTAGTGAAATAGTCCGTGGCAGTAAGAATCCACCTATGTTGAGCAGAATATGGTGGATGGATTTCTCCCATGAAGTCAAGTCCCCACTGTTGAAAAGGGGCCTCAATAGTGATTGGATGCAGAGGCAGGGGTAGTAATTTTCTCTTGCCTTCAAACAATTGGCATTTATGGCAAGAAGTGGTCATCTTGTGGACATCATGAAATAAAGTAGGCCAATAGAAACCAGCCCTCAAAATTTTGTTGGCTGTCGACTTCCAGTACAAATGACCTCCACACTCTCCTTCATGGAATTCCTACTTAATATTCTCTGCATCAAACTCAGGCAAACATTTAAGCAATAAACCACTTTCATTTTTCCAATAAAGACTTTTATCAATAATGCAATAGTTTACAGCCTTTAATTTTAAGAACCTTGCCTTTGTTTTTAATAAACCAGGAGGTGCATTCAGATTAAGAAAAACATAAACAGTATCAGTATACCAAGGATAATTCACAAAATGGTCTTTAATAATGGGAGCTGAGAATTCTTCTTGGTCATCCAAAGCATTAATCATATTAATATCCAGAACTTCACAATTTGATTCAGCCATTAATCAAGCTAGACCTTGGCCTTTGATGAGCTTAGTGGGTTTTATCTCTAAATCATATTCAAGGATAACAGCAATCCACTTACCCCTCTTACCATCTGGGTTCTGTGTTAGAATGTCTTTAACAACTGAGTTTGGGACAAAGGCAATAATGTGTGAGTGAAGGATGTATACCATGAAGTCTTTCAAAGCCTTTACCAAAGCAAAAGCTTGCTTTTCCATAATGTTATACTTCAAAGGGGCATCCCTCAATGCTTTGCTAAAGAATGCAATAGGCTGCTCTTGTCCTCGTGGGTTTTTTGTAAAAGGACAGCAGCTATGGTATGTTCTTATGCAAATGAGAAGATATAAAAATATTTTGAAAAATCAGGACTTATGAGAACCGGTGTTTTGGTTAATGCCTTTTTTACCAGCTCAAAGGATGTCTTTGCTTCCAAGGTCCATTTTACCCCTTGCTCCTTCTTCAGCATATTTGTGATATCCCTAAGGAGCTCAGCTAAGTTGGGGATGAACCTTCTTAGAAAGTTGATCTTTCCAATGAAAGACTGCAACTCTTTGATGTTTCGAGGATGAGAGATTTGCAATATGGCCTCAATCCTCTTGGGATCTATCTTTATACCCTCCTCAGAAATAATGTGCCCAAGAAATTTACCTTCTTGGAGACCGAATAGTGTCTTTTTGGGGTTTAAGGATATTCCAAACTTTCTGCATTTCTCGAAAAATTTTCTCAAATGTTCTAAGTGTTCTTCATCTGTTTTTTAAAACACAGTTACATCATCAAGATAGATAATGATGAAGAAGCCCAATTCTTCCGAGAATGCTATGTCCATGGCTCTCTGAAAGGTTGCTCCAGCATTCATTAGACCAAAAGGCATTTTCACATACATGAAAGTGCCCCAAGGTGTAGTAAAAGTTGTCTTTAATTGATTAGCAGGGTGAACTAAAACTTGATTGTACCCTGAATAGCCATCTAGCAAAGAAATTCTTTTAGACCCCACCACCCTTTGTAAAATATGATCCATTTTTGGTAAAGGGTAGTTGTCTTTCAATGAATCTTTGTTTAAATCTCTAAAGTCTATACAAAGCCTGATTTCTCCAGTATTTTTCCTAACAGACACCAGATTAGATACCCATTCAGAATATCTAATAGGGACAATAATATCGGCATCATGCATTTTCATGATCTCCTTCTTAACCAAAGGCAGTTGTACAGGGTTTATTCTGCGCAGTTTCTGTTTGAATGGTTTTTGGTTTTCTTTAAGAGGGATTTTGTGCTGTATTATTTCAGTGTCGTAGGACTTAAGATCTTCGTAACTCCATGCAAAAACATCAGAAAATTCTTTGAACAACTCGATGTATTTGAGTTTAATGTGAGCTGGCAAATTTTTGGACAGTTTGATCATTTTTGGTTTTTCCTCACTGCCTATATTGCATTCCTCCACTTCAGTTTCTACAGGTTCCAGTTTAGGTTTATTGGCCACATCATTAAAATCAAACAATTCTTCTAGAGGGGCCAAACCCTTGGGAAAACTATCATCCCTAGAATGTAGAGTTTCCAACTCCTCTGTTTCAGATTCCGCACTTAATTCTGTTTGGTTTCTAAGCTTGCTAGTCTGAAGGTTAATATCGATAAGCTCAGGAGAAGGTTCTTCTTCACCAAGAAAATTTTCTTCACTGTAGTCTGTATCATAGTCTGAATCTGAGCTATGGAGTTCAAACTCATTTCTGAATTGCATGAAGTCTTCTATTTGTTTATCTCCATCAAACACCTGCTAATATTTCTTGTTATCCGGGACGGCTGGTCTGAATTTTATCTGAGATGTGTCATCATATAGTATTGGGCAGGTTCTAGCAGCATAGGCCAAATTGTGGGCCATAAGATTTCTTTTCCTCGAGACAAAACTTAAATTGGATTCCTCAAATGTTTTTAAAAGATCCAAGACATCATTCCTGTAGGCCCTAAGTCTAGGATGATTTTCATTATACTGCCCATTGACTTGCCTAATTATTAACTCGGAATCCCCATACAAGTTAATTCTTCTGGCTCCTAATTTCTTCAAGAGATGCAAGCCTAAGAGAAGGGATTCGTATTTTGCTATGTTGTTGGAACACTGAAAGTTTAATTTACATGAAATACATTCTGTATGATTGTTTTCAGTGTTAGTAATCCAAACACCTGCACCAGCATTTGTTCTAGTGCATGACCCATCAAAATACATAGTCCAGAGAGGATCATTTTCAGTTTTATCAGTTTGGTGCATGTCCTTTGTATGATTTGACTCCTCAAGTTTTTCATCGGGTTCAGGATTGTTCTCTTGACTGTCAAGATTTAAGTTTAATGGATTGATGATTTGTAGTTCAAGACCTGTGCTTGGTTTGCTAAGGTTTTCAGATACAGTAAACTGTTTTGACAGTTCAGCGTTGTGTTCCTCTTCCTCCGTTTCATCCATTGATCCTGTTAAAGTGATTTGTTTTGTGAGGGTTTCATCATTAAACATGATAAAAGAATCAAGGCTCGTACTTACAGCATACAGAGGAGAGTTTTGAGGCCTATCTTGACTTGTCACTGTGTATTGCATGTGAGTCTCCCTGTAAAGTCTTCTAGTCTGATTGAAAACAGGGATAGTCGCATAGGTCATGTCCATCTGCATAGTCCCCTGTAACTTAGCCCCCCAAGATCTTGATAAAAGCATTCCATACTTTGGGGGTACATTAGCTACAACAACGTCCATGACCAAACACTTGGCTGGAATTTAGGCTAAATTAACACAGAGGTCTTTGATCAATCCTAGACATTTAACTCTGCTTGAGTCAAAGGAGTATAGGTCTTTGTAAGGTCTGGTAATTTCAAGACCCAGGCTTTCCATTACAGCTTTTGGCATTAAATTATGGGAAGCGCCTGAGTCATGCATAGCATTGTGCAAAATTTTGTCATGAACGTTCAAACTTACATAGAAGGGAGGGACAGGTCCCTCTTGAAACTTACCTTCAATCTTTGGACCAAAAATTAGCTCTGGTTGGTCATCATTAAGATTGAGTGTATCCTCATTCTCTTCTATGTTTAAGGCCTTCAAAATTTGATTCCTAAATACATGTTGGGCAGCTAACTCGGTTAAGGGAACAAATATTTTGATTTTTGAGATTTCTTGTTCCAGGCTGAAAGGAATTTGATTTTTAAGGTGTTGGTTTCAGCCTTGTTTACTGCTACTTTATCAGCAACAACAACTTGCTGATTTGTTTTATCTACAATTGACACAACGGTTCTAATAGGAGTACCAATTGAAGTGTTAGTACTACTGATGTTTGCACTCTGTTTTTCAAGATTTTGAGTGTCTTTCTCTTTACCTTTACCAGAATTATCAGCCACTGTTTTGTCTTTTTGTTTGACCGTTTTAGGCTTGGTTGCAGTGCTGCTTTGAGAAGGTTTGTCAGAGGTTTTAGTTTTGAGGGTTTGTTGATTAGATTTACTTCTGAGTTCATATTCCTTTGAAGGCTCTATGACAACATTTTCCATGTTTTGATAATAATTTTCATTATCATCTCTTTTTTCGTCGTAAGGTGTATAAAGACCTTGTTTTCTATCATAATGAACCTCGAAGCTATCATCATCTACCCCAAATAAGTTTATATCATCCTCCTCTGTTATTTGATCTGTTTCCTCAACCTCACTTAAATAGTTTTGATGAAAGGGAGGAGTGATCTGTTGATCATCTTCCCTGGGTCTGTTTGGAGGTTGATTCCTTCTAACATTCTGATTTTGGTTTTGGTTTCTGTTTTGAGGAGCGTTTTGATTTAGACTTGCTTGCGCTCTCTCAAGAATGCTCATTTTCTTCATCATGTCTTCCATCATTCTTTCCATCTTTGAATTTGAAGTGGAAGGTGTGGATTCCTCCCCAAAGGATACTCTCTTCTCTTTCTTCATCCTTGCTCTTTTCTCCATTAAGTTTACTTCCACAGAGAGAGCACCTCTTTGCATATCTTCAAGGGTTGCAAAATCTCTTTCTCTGAGTGAATAGGTCATGTCAGCATCAAACCCTTCACGAAATTTGTTTAAAGCTGAACCTTGTGGAGGTTTTAATTCTGGGGAGAGCACATTATACACACTGTTAAATCTGGTACAATAAGCCTGTACACTTTCCCCTATGTTCCTATGGAGATTGTTATAGTCAGCAAGGACTTGGAGAGGATTCTTCCTCACTTCCCCTTTGTTTAAGAATGTTTGATGGAAGCCTTGGAGATCATTAATACTAAGGGGGGCTAAGCCTTTAAACCATTTTCTTGCTTCTCCCCCCAGACTTTGAGCAAAAATTCTAAGTTTGACATAATCATCATCAATTTCATTTCTATAAAATTAGTCATTCATCTTGTCCACATGTTGTGATGTTGTTGTAGTATTGCTAGCATCATATAACGAAATTCTGGACTGATAGTCCTGTGGAAGATTGACTAATGGTACAGGAAGGACTAAGGGAGCATACCATGCTGCCATGATAGGTGGTGGAGGTGGGTTGAAAAGAGGTGGGGTGGGCTGAAACGAAGTGGTTTGAACAGTGGATGAAGGATGAACAGAAGTGGGTGGGACAACAGTAGATTGCTGAGATGATCTTGGATGAGAGACACCTAAGTTAAGAAGAAAATGTAAATCAGGAGGTGTTGATTCTCTATTCCCAAGGTGATTACTTGTTTCCGGAGATGAATGTGAGGACTCAGAATCTAACTGATCTAAATCATCAAGGGACCTAGTTCTAAATGGATTTAATAGGTCATCTTGTGATTGTTGTAGAGCTTAAAGATTTTCAGGGACTGAATTAGCTCTTAGGGATGATCTGAAAATAGTTGAGGATTCTATCTTAGGAGACTTCCTAAGGATACTTTCTGGGTTATCAACTATCTCAGGTGGATCAGGGTCAGGATGGGCTCTAGTGTGAATCCTTCTAGGAGCCACTATGCTATGTTTTTAGACCCAAATAAACAAGAAAAGTTCGACCAGATATAACAATCTTTAAGAGGTTAACTAATCTGTTTGAAAATCAATCCTGCAGTCTTATAACTGAGTTTGAAAGATGTTATGATGATAAGGGTTCTTCCCAGTGGAGTCTTAAGGTCTGTTTAGGATTGTGGAGTCGCCAGGTGGAAAATTTAGAGTGTTTTCAAAGAGGTACATTGTCCACCATAGTGCTTGTGAGACATCCCTTTTCAAGGATATCTCAAAACACAACAACTCTAACCAGAGATTGACTGGGAGGGCATTCACCAAATATGTCACCTCTAAAAGAGGATGAGATCCGGAGGCTACATGGCCCTTTCCAGACTCTGTCTAAGAGTATAAGATAAAACACATCCAATGGTAAGTGAAATGTAAGAGCAAGTGTTTTACTACCAATCTGAAATTATTTTTGATATTTTCTGAATTGTTTTTATTGGTGGTTTCTAAGAATGTCCTAACTTTTCTTCAAAACTTAGCTACGGTTGTGAGACAAAGGTAATCTACTCTTATGGCTAAGCTAGCCGATTTTCCAAGGTTAGATAAAAACTTATAAGAATCCTAGGGTTCACCTAGCTTGTCACTTCTTCAAACAAGTTTCATCATGATTACCATTTCTGTGGTAGTGCTTGAAAAGGCTGCTTTTTACTCACAATTTTTTCTTAAATCAAGGGTTTTCTGAGGTCTCTAAAAAGGTATTAAAAACACACAGTCCCCAGTGGAGTCGCCAGAAATGTTAGGTCTCTGTAATAAGCAAGATTGGCAAAAGTCCGATCACAGAGTTAACATCATTTCAACCAACTTTGGGATTCTAGGATCTAGCCCTCCTGAATCCAGAGAGGGATCTCTCCAGTATGTACAAAGATGGATTTTTCTTTGAAGTTTGGGGTAATGATATTAGGCTAGTTATGAAGTCCAAGGGTTCGTTTGGTTTTTTGGATGATTGAACATAGTTGTTGTCTGAGGCAAAAATATCTATATGCAAATAGGTTCAAAAGTGAGAAGTTGCAAGCGAAAAGAGTAAGCTTTGATCAAGAAGAAAGATTATGGCAGGTTCTCAGTCCATTGGGCTATGGATTCATAAGGGGATTTAATTGAAATAATCAAGTTCAAGAGTGGTCTATGGGGCAAGTCATCTATGCCTAAGGATCTCTTTAAAGTTTGATTTATGGAATGGAGTGATACAATAAGAAAGGGAAATGATGGATGCAGAACAAAGAGCAGCCCAAGATCTGGTAAGTACTTTGAAACTAGCCAGCCTTTGATACACTTCTGATAGAAAACATATAAAAACAAAAAGGAAACTTGAAGGCAACTTTTGGAGTAGAAGCTAGCGGGCCGGGCACACCACAAATCCTCTCCTAGCTCTTCTTTACTTGGTTACTTTGAAGACAATCATAGAGATAACACAGAATGGCCTAAGATCTGATAAGTGCTTTGAAACTAGTTAGCTTTTAACACATCCTAAGGGAAACAATCAAATAGTTGAGAAAATAAGAAAGGGACTCAGGGCTAACCTTAATTTCCTCAGTTCATCTTCACACAACATATATTGAAAGTAACATTCAAAAATAACATTCAGCTAATACAATAAGACGAGGGAATGCCAGCATCCCTGTACTTAAACTGAATTAAATCATTTTCAAATAACACAGTTGAAAGAAAACATTTAAATAAAGGTTTCTCAGCTAGAGAAGGTTACTGATATACAGTAGGTCCTTACCCCGTTTAAACTGTTCTTTATAGTGGAAAATGAAAACAATTGAAAACAAAAACAAAATACAAGTTACAGCGAGAATAACATCACCATCAGCATAGACCAGGATCCCATAAATCAGCTTGTATTGATGCTTCAAACCAGTTACAATCTTCAAATCCAGTGTTTTAATCCATCTCTCTTCATAACGTAACTTATCTGCTACAAGCAGAGCTCCAAGAGCCAGTGAAATCATATCTACAATCAAGAGTCTTCAGCTCAGTTACAATTACAATGCTTCAGCAGTTACATTAACAACCAACCCCTCACTCATCTTCTACTAAAGTATTTATAGAAGGATGAGGAGGTGAGATCTGATCAAAGATCTCAAAATCAATTAATACAGGCATTAATGTCTTCTTGGCCTTTGAGGGGCTCAACGAAGAGCTATACAGGTGTTCCACTGTATTGAATGATTTACACTTATGAATTTAGCTCGGTGGGAGCTTCATTTGACTTTTGAGGATCTGTGTATCAATAGGGTTGCTCTGCCGACATTCTGTCATTAATTTCCTGGTAGAAATAACTCCTTTGGCTGTGTCGAGGCAAAATACTTGACTTTGATCAATAAATTCAATTCTTGATCGAATACTTTGAGGCACAGGTGGCGCTTTAGTTGCTGGGAAGAATCAATTTGCTTCCATCTATGGCGGTGAAGGTTTTCCTGATAAAACACTTTAGATTTTCCTTTAATCTGTGTTTTTAGATCCGGGGATTAGGCGTTTGATAATTGTCTTAGCCTTTATCCCCATAAATCTGTCCACTAATCTGTTGTTCTGGTTCATTTTTGTCTTCTACCACTGATACTCTTTCTCTGCGCTCCATTTAATGTTTTCAGGTTTAACCGGGGCATTCGTCACCAAGGCTCATGAAATATTGCTGGACCACGTGTATCTATACCCGGTGATCGACTTCCTTATGTATTCGAAGGCCGGAGGATCGTCATCCTCGGCCTACGAAAATTTCTTCATTTTAAGCAAAAAAACCTTAGAATCTGCAAAAAACAAACGAATGTTACAAAAATCCTGCGTTTATAGGGAAATCTACTTTGGGGACTGTGCGGAGGAGCGTGGGCTGTTGGATGGCATCATCCAGTGGCCATGATCAAATCTGGGCGATCGGTGGTGGAGGACGAATCTGAGCCGTCGATCACGCGGTGATCGACGGTCGGGATCGGGCAGCGGAGAGTCAGCGGGAAAATGTTGACTGGGCGATGGAATCGGGAAACTGAACATGAGCCGTCGATCTGCAGAGATCGACGGCGGAGATTGAATCTCGGTCGCGCGATGACTGTGTTAACGTGCGCGCATGTTGGTGAAAGGTCGAGCAGGTCAGAAGATCGATAGTCATCGGATGGGAGGGCCCGGATCGGACGGTGGAGGTGGATTCCGCTGCGTGGTTATGGTACGAAGATTAAGGCGCGAAATGATTTGGTGGCGCGGCGGTTTTGAAATAGTGTCGAGGACACGTGTCGGCCAGCGTATGGAATCATTGGCCAACAGGAGAAAACCGGCCTTGCCCGAAAGGCGGTGCGGAATGGACACAGGCGATATTTAGAAATCAGCGCGGGAAAAGGGGGGGTCCACCGGGAGAACGCTCCGCTCCGTCCGATCTGCGGAGCAGATCGACGGCTGTGGTTAAAAACTAATTTGCACATGCGGATAAATCAAAACATTATAAAATCTGATTTTTGATGTTTTGTAAAGGTTTTTCTTCTTAATGTTTTGGGCAGAAAACTTAAAATGAAATGATAAGCGCCCTTTGGTTTCGCGCGCGGTTCTAGCGCTCGGGCTTATAGATGAAAAGGGTGAAGGGCTTAGCCCGCGGGGGCTAAAAACCTTAATACATAAAAATATGTATTTTCTATGGTTTTTCAATAATTCTCCAAAGGATTTTAAGGTTCCGACAAGGTTACAAAGTGGGTTTTTAACCTTAGGAAATGGATTTTATGAAGGGATAAAGGGAAAACATATGCTTTTGTGGGGTTTTTATGGAAAAAAGGAAAATGGAGAATGATGTAAGTTGGAAGAAAGGGAGGGGGAAAAAGGGGAATGCAGCAGTATTTGATTTGGATTTTTGTAGGATATCAGAGGTTCGAAGAAGGAAACAACTGTGAAGATTTAACCAAAAACATGAGATTCATCAAAAAGACTTCAAGCACCAACAATTTCAGGACTGAATTTGTTTCTTGAAGGCTGCAAAGAATATTTAGCCACCAGCTGATATGACATAAAAACATGGGTGGCTAATAGAGCCATTGTATCGAATCTGCATCCCTCTGTCTATCATTTTCTCGAAATTTATTGAACAAAACCCTGTTGAATAAATCCCAACCACAGGCAGGGCCTGTGCAGAAGAACTGTGGCCGTGAACTCTGTTTAAATGGTATAATTCCCGCTTACGCCGAGATCCCTGACCTGAGTTAAGGAATCAAAAGGATAGCATAACCCCGGACTAACCTTGGTTAATCACTGTACAAAAACCGCGAGTGGATTTGCAAGGAGGATTGCCCATATCGCACCGCTTTTGGGTGAATAGGTGGTATTTTCTGAACGCGAGTGATTCCATAGATCTGTTGACACGTGGCAAAGTGGACCCCTGGGAAACCGCCGTTTAAACCGTGCCATCGCACGTTAAAGTTCGTACCAGGATGCTGAGCGATATTGCCGAGAGCTGTTGATCTGGGAGAGGGCCATCGGATGATGGTCGCTTGTTGTAGATGCGCGAACGATAAACGAGGTACGGTGCATGCATTGGATTGGTCTATTGATTGTAGAGGTGGGGACAGAGCCAAAGGGTTATTATAAGTTATTTGTTTAAAAATCGTGGAGTATTAAAATAAAGTGCGAAGAGTTAAACTTTGGTTATAAAGGTTCAGAGGTAAATACATATGTCGTGAGATATAATTAAACATTCGAAGTTGTGATTATATTTATTTGTCAATTTCTTTGAAATTGATAAATAAAGTAAAAGAAGATTAAGGGGACCACATGGAGGCAAACCAAGTGTCTGAAGGGAGAATGCGGACAGAGCCACCACGACGGTTGACCATCTCTCAGTGGGGCTGACTTTCAGTTTTGTTGCGTCATTTGTGGTATCAGAGTTGTTTTTTTGAGTTGTTTTTGCAAAGATCTGACATGGAAATCCGAGTTGGTAGAGGGGCTGGCAGACGGAGACCTATTGCCAACGCTGAGGTGTTAGGGATGTTGCAGAGGGTCGAAACCAGAATGGATGCCATGGAGTGAAGACAGCCCAGAGATCCGGAAGACATCACTGAACCTGAACTAGAAAAAGCTGAAGAAAATGTTGAGATTCCTCCTGACATGAGGCTCCTTAGAACTGTCCTGGGGTCTATAGTTAAGCCCGGAATTGAAGTGTCGAGTTATGCAGGGGGAATGAATCCAGAAGAACTAGTAGACTGGATAAATGAAATGAACAAATGCTTCGATTATGAAGAAATAAGTGAAGATAAACAGGTTAGCTTTGCAGTGACAAAGCTGAAAGGACATGCTGCACTTTGGTGGGATGGAGTGCAGGCAGAGAGGAGGAGAGTTGGCAAGCAACCTATCAAGAGCTGGACCAGAATGATGGCTAAATTGAAAGGTAAATTCTTGCCTAGTGATTATCAGCTGACATTGTATAAGCAGATGTAGAACTTGAGACAGAGGTTGCTGACAGTAAAAGAATACACAGAGGAATTCTACAGAGTAATCATAAGGGTTGGGCAATTCCAAGACACGCTAGAGAAGACTGCTAGATATGTGAATGGTCTCAAGCTGGAGATCCAAGATGAGATTGGTCTCCTGTCTCCTAAGACAGTGGAAGAGGCCTATCAGATGGCCTTGAAAGCAGAGGAGAAACTCCTAAGGAAACAGTCTGCCAAGAAGAGAGGTACTTTCCGTGGAAAGGGAAGTCAGGGTGGTAGAGGAAAGCCTGCTACACCCAGGGATGGAGGTAACAGTGGCTCACCTCAGAATGCATCTACAGAGGATGATGCAAGGAGTAGAAGGGGTTCTTACAGAGGAAGAGGAAGAGGAGGCAGAGACAGAGGCAGAGGTAGAGAGTTGAGGTGTTATAGATGTCAGCAAGTGGGACATAAGCACTATGAGTGTCTAGAGAAGGTGGGTGCTGGTCCAAGAAATGTTGTTGTTGCCTAGGCTGGAGAAGAGGCAGAAATTGAAGAAGAAATTATTCCAGAGAGGGGAGAATCCTTGGTGGTAAATAAGGTCCTGTTGAGGCAAGCTAAAGAGGTCATTGAGCCTACACAAAGGAAAAATTTGTTTAGGAGCATATGCAAAGTCCAAGGGAAATGCTGCCAGCTAGTCATTGATAGTGGTAGCACAGACAATCTGGTTTCCACTGAGGTAATAGAGAAGTTGAAACTGAAGACAAGGGAGCATCCAACTCCCTACAGGGTGTCCTGGCTGCACAAAGGGCACCAGCTGGTTGTAAAGGAGCAATGTGAGATAGAGCTGCAAATGGGCAAATACAAAGATAAGGTCCTGTGTGATGTAATGCCCATGGATGTCTATCATATAATGCTGGGTAGACCTTGGCATTTTGACAGAGCAGCAGTGCATGATGGCAAGAAGAACACTTACAATTTCTTCAAGGATGGGGTACATCATACATTGATACCCATGGAAGAAGGAGAGCCATCCAGAAGAGTGATTGATCCAAAGACCTTGTTGCTGAGCAGGAAGGAATATCTGCAGCAGATAGAAGAAGAAGAGGTAATTTTTGCTTTAGTTTTCAAACCTAAGGTAGTTCTTACTTCTACGAAGATTTCTGATTTTCCAGTAGAAATCCAAGAGATGTTAGACAATTAATGTGACATTGTTGTGGATGATTTACCTGATGAGCTGCCACCTATGAGAAAGATTAGCCATCAGATAGATTTATCCCTAGCTCAAATCTACCAAATAAGGCAGCCTACAGAATGACTCCCAAGGAAAATGAGGAAATCAGGAGACAAGTACAGGAGTTGGTGGACAAGGGGCTGATTAGAGAAAGTTTGAGTCCATGTGCAGTACCAGTAGTATTGAGCCCAAACAAAGATGGAGGCTGGAGGATGTGTACTGATTCCAGAGAAATCAATAAGATCACAATCAGGTACAGATTCCCTTTGCCCATAGTTGAGGACTTAATATACTGTTTGATTGGTGCTAAATATTTTTCAAAGATAGATTTACAAAGTGGATACCATCAGATTAGAATAAGAGAGGGTGATGAGTGGAAAATTGCCTTTAAAACAAATGAAGGATTGTATGAATGGATGATAATGCCTTTTGGGTTGTCAAATGCACCTAGCACTTTTATGAGACTTATGAATTAAGTATTGAAAGAGTTCACTAGTAAATTTGTGATAGTGTATCTGGATGATATATTAGTTTTCAGCAGAACTAAAGAAGAACATTTAAGGCATCTTAATCATGTCTTGAAGAAGCTGCACCAAGAGAAACTGTTGATAAATTTGAAGAAATGCTCATTCATGAAGGAAGAGTTAGTGTATTTGGGGTTTGTTGTTTCTGCAGAAGGATTGAAGATGGACCCAGAAAAGGTTAAGGCAATTGTGGAGTGGCCTTCACCCAAGAATGTTTTTGAGGTAAGAAGTTTCCATGGACTTGCCAGTTTTTACAGAAATTTTATAAGAAACTTCAGTAAGATCAATGCACCCATAATTGAGACAATAAAGAAGAGAAAAAAACCATTTAAGTTGACTACTGATGCAGAAAGAAACTTTAAAATTTTGAAGCAAAAGATAACTGAGAAGCCTGTATTGATTCTGCCTGATTTTTCCAAACCATTTCAAGTAAAGTGTGATGCCAGTGGAGAGGCCATTGGAGCTGTGTTGAGTCAGGATGATAGGCCTGTGGCATATTTCAGTGAAAATCTGAATGACCCCAGAAGTAATTATTCCTCTTATGAGAAGGAATTCTATGCAATTGTTCAGGCACTGAAGAAATGGAGACATTATTTGATGTCCAGGGAATTTGCATTGTATTCTGACAATCATGCTTTGCAGTATATTGTACAATATCCCAAGTTGAAACATAAGCACGCTAAATGGGTTGAGTATCTCCAAGGTTTTAATTTTGTTTTGAAACATATAAGTGGCCAAGCCAATAAAGTAGTTGATGCTTTGAGTAGGAGGCACATGCTTGTTCAAGAAACAAATTTTGAAGTTGTAGGATTTGATTTTCTGAAAGAATTGTATAAAATAGATCCAAATTTTAAAGAAGCATTTGAGGCATGTATTAACCCTGTTTTAACAGATAGAAGCCAATGACTGGATTATTTCCTGCAGGAGGAATTGTTATTCAGAAGAAGCCAACTGTGTGTACCAAGATGTTCCATGAGGGGAAATTTGATCAAAGAGAAGCATAGTGGTGGAATTGTTGGACACTTTGGTACTGATAAGACTTATGAGCAGCTGAATCACTTCTATTACTGGCCCAAGATGAGAGCAAAAGTGGACAATTTTGTGAAGAATTGCAAAATCTGTCAGTATGCTAAGGGAAGGAGCCAGAATGCAGGATTGTACACTCCCTTACCTATTCCAGATAGGCCTTGGGACATGGTGAGTATGGATTTTTTTCTAGGATTACCCAAGACTCAGAGAGGGAATGATGCAGTCTTTGTTGTAGTGGATAGATTCTCCAAAATGGCGCATTTTATTCCATGCTATAAAACTAGTGATGCCACCCATGTTGCTAACTTGTTTTTCAAAGA
The DNA here is from genome assembly GCA_034641835.2 of Pinus albicaulis. Lineage (NCBI taxonomy): Eukaryota > Viridiplantae > Streptophyta > Pinopsida > Pinales > Pinaceae > Pinus > Pinus albicaulis. Next base: position 251,926,159 of record CM076581.1, read on the forward strand.
AGTTGTTAGATTGCATGGGTTGCCCAAGACTATTATTTCAGACAGAGACACTAGATTTGTGGGTCATTTTTAGAGGAAATTGTGGAAGAAACTTGGTACAAAACTGAGTTTCATCTCAGCTTATCATCCTCAGACTGATGGACAAACTGAGGTAGTGAATAGGAGTCTGGGAAATTTGTTGAGAAGTCTTGCAGGAGAGCATCCCAGGCAGTGGAATCATATTTTTCCTCAGGCAGAATATGCATATAATGACTCACCAAATAGAAGCACAGGGCAAAGTAAATTTCATATTGTTTATGGAATGCACCCCAGAGGAATATCATAGTTAAGAAATCTGGGAAAGGCAGAGCTAAGGAGTGCAAATGGTGAGGAATTTACTTCAGAGATCCAGGCCATACATGAACAAGTGAAACAACAACTACAAGGCAAAAGCATCAAATACAAGAGCATAGCAGACTTGAGCAGAAAATAAGTTCATTTTGAAGTAGGAGATCTAGTTTTGGCACACTTAAGAAAGGAGAGATTCCCAAAGAAGCAGTACAACAAATTGAATTTCAAAAAGATTGGGCCATGCAAGATACTTGGAAAGTTTTATGCAAATGCTTATGAGATTTAATTACCTCCTGATGTTGGAATATCTCCCATTTTTAATGTTGCATATTTGTACAAGTATGAAGATGATGGTGCAGAAGAAAGAGCAGCAGACAAGGAACAGATTGAGTGAAAAGAACAGCTACCCCCAGCGCAACCATTGCAACCAGAGAAGATATTGGATAAAAGACCATTCAGAAGGACCAGAGGACAAGAGTAATTTCAGTACTTGATCAAATGGAAGGATAAGCCAGAGGAATATGCCACTTGGATGACTGAAGGGATGTTGCAGAAGATAGACAGATCAGTGGAAGATCTCATGGACAGGAGCCCATGAAGAAAATTTCTCTCGGGAGTCTGATGCAGGGGCATTAGACACTAGCCATGAATGTAGGAAGTTTTACCACATGTTGTGGCTAGGAGGGTTCAGACCATTTGAATTGTAACAACTAGGTGTCAATACCTCAGCTGACTGTATCATTTAGATTAGTTATATTTGTAGAAGTCGAATAGTTCCGTTCGATCCATCTGTCACATTTCAGTTAGTTGAATAATTGTAATTAGACCTTTGATTTCTAGAACGGTCCTCTCAGAGGAACCGAAGAGTCATATGTTTATGTATATAAATGTAATCCCTCGGATGTATTAAGGGAGAAAAAAATAAGAGGAGGAATAGAGAGATTTCTGCAATAAACTCCGTGTGTTCATAATTGTTTCCAGTTAAATGATTTCGAAGCTTGTTGCCATTGGATTGACTCAAACCTTTGTCTGTGAAAAGATTGTTTAATTGTGAAGCAATTGAATTCTGTGTGTATATATATAATTACTGAGTCGAGCCATTGTATCGACTCCGCATCCCTCTGTCTATCGTTTTCTTGAAATTTATTGAACAAAACCCTGTTGAATAAATCCCAACCACAGGTGGGGCCTGTGCAGAGGAACTGTGGCCGTGAAATCTGTTTAAATGGTAGAATTCCAGCTTACACCGAGATCCCTAACCTGAGTTAAGGAATAAAAGGATAGTGTAACCCCGGACTAACCTTGGTTAATCACTGTACAAAAATCGCGAGTGGATTTGCAAGGCGGATTGCCCATATCACACCGCTTTTGGGTGAATAGGCGGTATTTTCTGAACGCGAGAGATTCCATAGATCTGTTGACACATGGCGAAGTGGACCCCCGGGAAACCACCATTTAAACCGCGCCATCGCACGTTAAATTTCGTACCAGGATGCTGAGCGATATTGCCGAGAGCCGTTGATCTGGGAGAGGGCCATCAGACTGTGGTCGCTTGCTATAGATGCGCGAACGATAAACGAGGTACGGTGCATGCATTTGATTGGTCTATTGATTGTAGAGGTGGGGACAGAGACAAAGGGTTATTGTAATTTATTTGTTTAAAAAGCGTGGAGTATTAAAATAAAGTGCGAAGGGTTAAACTTTGGTCATAAAGGTTCGGAGGTAAATACATATGCCGGGAGATATAATTAAACATTCGAAGTTGTGATTATATTTATTTGTCAATTTCTTTGAAATTGATAAATAAATTAAAAGAAGATTAAGGGGACCACATGGAGGCGAACCAAGTGTCTGAAGGGAGAATGCGGACAGAGCCACGACGACGGTTGACCATCTCTCAGTGGGGCTGACTTCCAGTTTTTTTGCGTCGTTAATTATTTCTTTCATCATAGCACCTCCAATAGATATTGATGGCTTTAATGAGCCTAATTTTGGTTCTCTTATTTATGGAATGATATTACCTCCGACACCATAATTCCTACCTTTGAAACTATCATTTATCAATTTGATCACATCGAGGAAGTAGATTTTGTTGATGAATGACTACAAAATAGTGACCCTATGAGCCAATCTTTCATGTCGTTGATGTAGTTCCCACATGAAATAAACATTTCATGGTATATTGTATCCAGACATTCTATGATGATTTTCATAGATGCCCAACCTATAACAATGAGTTGTATTCTATTGCCAAAGCCTGTAAGAAATGGAAGGATCATATTCAAGCCTATTGAGACATGCTTCACTCATATGCTTATCTGAGTGTTGAGAATCATAATTTATTCACACCTTATTTGATCCTCTCCTTAAATTATCACCTCGGAGGAAGGCTTAAATCTTGTTTTTGAGGTGTGATATTGACATCCTTCTCCAACATACCAAAGACATATTTTATATCCTATTTAGATTTATATTTTCCCTCATTTTTCTCATTTCCTTTTGTTATATGTATGTGTGGAGATGCAAATACCTTTGTTATATTTTATAGGAGGATCATGACATTTTAGGTGAGTAAGGAGGACTAACATTTTGATTTGTTTGCATGCTATTTTATAATCATGGACTCTTGTGATCCTAGGAGTTTAATCATTCTTCATTCAATTACGTTAACTTGAAAACTAAACACAAGTGGCAATATCCTTCAAATGCATGATCGTTAAAAAATATTGGCAATATACTCCATCCAAGAGCCACTTTTATTTTCTTGATAAATATTAAAAATACTTTTAATTTGAAAACATAATCTAAAATGATTTTTAATTGATTAAATATTTTTAATTTTTTAATATAAAAACGGATTAACTATTGAAAATCCAAAAATTCTAAAAAAAATTAAAATTAAATCCCCCCAAGCAAATTTTAACTAAAGCCAACCCAATTTTTTTTTTTTTTTAATTAGTGTTTGTGCTAAAAAGTTAACAAGATTTTGGCAGCACTTAACAGAGATTTAAGCCTAGAGGAGTGGTTTATAAAAACCCCCTTTTTATGTTTATATCTAATAATACACCTCATGAGTGATGGAAATCAGTAGAGAGGCCAAGTGAAGGTGTTGTTGAACATCTGCAAGGAGAAGCACCTAGATGCTCTAGCCCTGAAGCTCGTTCAAGTCCTACATTTACGTGTAGGTGGAAATCCAAGCCATGGTTGCGATTCTCCTGAGGAAGAATATCACATAGGATGACACATTTTTATGGCCATGATTGGCACTGCCTACACAGATCATCATCAAGGTACACTTCCTCATTTGCGTTCAGAGGTAGGAGGCCAAGATAGTCAACATATGTTTATTGCAAATGATTTCAAGGAAGTTGTATGTCTTGTACCAGACACAACCTTTGATGGTAGCACTCTCCACTTCTGCATGTTGTCCTCTAATTTGAAATTCTCTTCTTTATGTTGACTTCAAGAGTGTTTATAAAAATTAAATGGCTGGGATTTAATTTCTAGTAAGTATAATGCTGAATAGGCTAAAGTTGATTTATTTTTTTTGTTATCTTCAAATTTATCATTAAATGTGGAGCCTATTAAATACATTAATTTTTTAATGGTATACCATATTAAATACGTTGAAACGTCAATTTTTTTCCCATTTTTAAAAAAATTTCTTTTGTAAGTTTGGCATTATTATACTTCCATGAGGTGCAAAATATGATGTATTTATGAAAAAACCACTGAAATTAATCTGTAAAATCCAAGGGATAAAATCTTTAGTTGTAAAATCCAAACCACTCGAGTTTCGACAATATGATTTTTTCGATAACGTTTTCCTCTTTCAAAGGTTTGTTTCAGGATATTCCAACATTCTTATTCCAGAACACATGACCCCTTTCTGAAAAATGACGCTTAGAAAAATTTTTGTCTACCGGTTGCTTCATTCTATTTGAGCCAAAACCCAATTCTCCTTAAGTGTACTAAGAATGGATGCTTTGGTTTTAAGTGTGCCACATACTCAACCTTATACGGGCCATTTAACTTCTAAATTTCACCTCCTCGTGAATTTTTCTCTTGAAACGCACTATAGATCCCTGCTCCTTTTTCTTGAAACCCTATAGTTGGTTTTAGATTGGTGCTCTAGTTTCAAAATGTCTTTGATTGTTTATTGCTATGCTAGTTTCTTTCATAAAATTATACAAGAATTTTTCAACCTTTTCATCTCCACCCGACCCCCATTACTAAACAAAAGAATGTCTTCCAAAAATAATAAATGTGAGATGTAAAGATTAGTAGCCACCTCAATGCCACAAAAATCCCATCTTCTCCTGGCTTGATGAAGCAACTGACTCAAACCGTTAGCATCAAGAAGGAACAACATAGGAGAGAGGGGACACCCTTGTCTTAGCCCTCTCTTATTTTGTATAAAAGGGGATGCAACCCCATTAATAAAAATAACATAATATAAATTTTAAATACAACTCATAATCCAATTTATGAATTCAATTCTGAAACCAAGATGGGTTAGAAGGAGCCTTAAATAGAGCTAGTTGATTCGGTCATAAGCCTTGGTAGGTAAATCTTCACTATCAGGCATATATTCCTTGACAATTTAATGCTATGTAGGGCCTCCTAGGCTACACCTATAGCCTCATGAATCTTCTTTCCATCCAGGAAACCAAACCATTCTTTAGAAAAATTACGTGATAACTAGGTTTTAATTTGTTTGTAATAGTTTTTGCAATGAATTTTCATATACAATTACATAGAGAAATAGGCATTAAGTCATCAAAGGAGGAGTGAGAGTCCTTCTTAGGAATGAGGGCAAGAAAGTTAGATTTAAGGGTGTCATGGATACAACCCTTAGTTTGAGATTCCTCCACAATATTTGTAATAGCATCCCCCATAAGATCAAAGAAATGTTGGAAGAATTACACCGTCCACCCATCTAGACCCGGACTCTTGTCTTTTTTCATGGATTTAAATATCATTTCCACCTCTTTTTTCTCCACAGGAGCCAAAATATGGTTATTTTCCCCCTCATCCGCATCCCTAGGGAAGCATTGAGCCACCTTAATAGATTCCCCAATTGATACCCCTTCCTGACTCCCATATAGTTTCTTGAACTGATTTTTTCCATCGTAGAGATTTCTTTGAACGATTTGGCCACCCCTCCCTTAGGATGGTCAAGCCCCTAGATGGTTTTGGAGTTTCTTCTTCCCTTTACATAATTTTGAAATAATTTGGTGTTTTCATCACCAACATTTAGCCATATAGCATGACTCATTAATCTCCATTTTTCTTCCTTTTCAAGAAGGATTTTCCTTCTCGTGAGTTCCAAATATTTTATTCTTCCTATCGAAACCTCATCCATGTATCCCTCATCACCCTGACTTTTCATTTGTTCAAGCATCTCCTCAATATCCCTAACAACCTTGGGGTCCTTTATGGCCTTTTATTTAGCCCAGATAATAGTAGCCCTCTTAATGTTTTGCATATTATTAATAAAGGCATGGGAAAATGAGATGTTCTCATCCCCAGGTGTTGGGCACCACGTATCAGCAACCAGTTTTTTATAGTCCTCCTCTTTCAAATAACCAAAATTGAACTTAAACAGAGAGCCTGGCTTTTTGTTAGGGCTAGCAAATTCTAGGAGAATAGGGTTTTGATTTGATTCGCCCCCCATAAACCACCCACTGCTGAAAGCCAAAAGAATGACTGGCTAAATCATCACTAAGAAGGAAATAATCTAGTCTCTTTGCCACCCAATCCTCCCCCACTCTTTTTTTCTTCTAGGTAGGGGTAACCTTAATAAGATTAGGATCAATCAAGTTCCCCTCCCTTAGTTTTTTTAAGAAGAAATCAACAAGAGGGCCAACCCTAGCATGTGGACCCCAAGTGTCATCAACCTTTTCCTTCTTTCCTTCCATGTCTTTGCGTGTTACCTCCTCTTGCCTATGACTAGGGCCTTACTTTGATCCTCCTTTATGGCGCCTACTTTTGTTAAGACCAAGAGGGCAGTCCCGAGCCAAGTTTCGATGTTGATGAACTTGTGGCAGCGAAAAGGAATATGTTCATAGTCAACCATATTCTCATAGGAATGGCCTTCAGTATTAGGATGATATTTTCGATCAACCCCTCCCTTGGAGCTAAATCTACCAAAATACAGGTAATATTCCTAGCTCATGTTTCCAAGAAAGACATATCGGCCTCTAGGAAAGTACCCAAATTGTTTCCAATCGCAAGAAAAAAATCTATTGTCTAGAAATGTGGGGGGAGAGGAGGGAGCTGCACCCACACAGGTATTTTGTCCAAGCACTCTCTTTTGGAGTCAAAAAATGGATTCCATCTCTTAAAGAGGATTGGGGTGATACCAAACCCCCATTTCCTCTCCAAAACCCACTCCAGAGTAGCTCGATTCTTAAAATTGATCATAACCCATCCTTTTGACAAAGTGATCACTTCCACATCCTTGTCTGAGGTATCTTCCAAGCTCCTTCCTATCCAATCAATTATGTATTTGGCCGAATAAAAAGTTCCCCCTCGCTCTACCCATTAAAATCGATTCTGATATTACCATCACACTGTCAAACTGCAGGTTGACCCTAAACACGAGATTGGCACACTCGAAAAATTTCTTAATTAATTTCCCCTTTTTTATTTTGACCCGTGATTATTTTTCATATTTCACAGATACCCTTGATGATTTCGCCCCTCCACCCGAAACCTCCACCTGCTTGAAGTCCACAAAAGCCTTGTACGCCTCCTCCAATTCACCTTCAGCCTCTTCCAGCCTGAGGTTGACCCAACTCCCCTTTTTCCTGTACCGAGCTGCCAACTCCCCAATTCACAGGATCAACCCCCATGAAAATTTCCCCTTCTATTTCTCTGGTTGCCCCTAAATTTCCATAGATGCCACCACTAAGTACCCCAAATGTATAATTTCCACAACCCCCCTGAGATCCCCAGTTCAGCCCCTTTGCTCCAGATTTACCTTTCTCACATGAAGCCACCAGTAGGAGATGACCAACCCCCGAGCATGAGATAATATTTTCATGTCCTTCCAGCCATGACAACCCCCCAGCCTTTCCTGCAAAATCAATCAAACCCTCACCTCCTATACTAGCACTGAAA